>PVKH010003379.1:0-25066 GCA_004027955.1 Chaetophractus vellerosus
ACCTGCCCTGCCCGTGGCGGCTTTTGCCTGTCCGTGGCAGCTTTTTGCCCTGCCCACGGCGGCTCCGGCCCGCCCATGGCGGCTTGCCATTCTCAAGGCGGTCTGTCCGCTAGGAGAGGTCCCCGGGAACCGAACCCAGGGCCTCCCATGTGGTTTCCCAGCGAGCTCTTTATCCACTGAGCTATCTAGCCGGGCCCAGCAAAGAATCTTTAATGTGGCTCTGTTGTGGAGATGTGAAAATTTCAATGCAGTTGAAGACCCTGGAAAAATGTTACCTTTTAAACAGCACAAAGACACCAAGTGATTATTCTGTAAATGAAAGAACAATATGTACAATCAATATCACTATATAGACCAATTAAATAACTATTCATGCAATCATAGGTCTTCAGAGCTTCGAGGGATCATAGAGGTCACCAAGGCCAATGTTCTATCCAACACACAGCTCCCCAGTCCACCGCAATGGTTGGGTACCTTATGTCACAGGAAGCAATGTGTTCCATTTTCCAATAACTCTTAATTGTCTAAAAAGTTATATTTATATATCAAGCTGATTCCTTTCTCCCTCTTACTGCAATCCATTGGTTCTGTGAATAAATTTAATTCCTCTTGCAACAAAGCCCCAATGTCCTACCTTCTTCTCCTAGTTTTTGGCACTACTCCTCATATGTCATTATTTCCAGACCACTCTCTTTCCCAGTCACTCACCTCTGAATGATTCTCTGTTTTATTAACAAACAGGACTCTATTTGGCATACACTATTCTCCTCCTCCCTTCCAAGCTGATTGTTGGTGGAATGGAAGCCCTACTACGGTAAAGCAAACCCATAAAAGACATCTTTAATGTGACAGTTCTCCAGGAGATGAAAACCACATCTAGAAGAGTGGCTAATAGTTAGGTCTGGAAATGTAATAATAAAACAAGGGCAAATCCCTGGATTTTGCCTGCAGGGAGAAGTATTGGAACAATGGGCTTTATTGTATGATTCCAGCTGAGTGATTTTGGGGACCAAGGCAATCTGAAACCAGAGAAGGGAAACCTCAGGGGATTCCAGGAAACATCAGCATGTGTGTACTTCTTGGAGGGAAATTTCCAGTGATTTCTGGGAACATTTAGTAACTTCTGTCCTTACATATGTTTGGTGTGTATAAGGCAAGTGCTTGTTCTAAAGATATTCATTCAGAACTCGACACAGTGGGTCTTTATTTTTTATCTTAAAAAATATGTCCTGATTTGTAAAATAGTACATGTTATTATAGAAAATTTGGAAGACAGGAAACATACGTGTGTGGAAAGTAAATCAGATATAACAGATGCTCCTCAGTAAAATCACATGTTTAATAGGTAATGTCATACCCATTAACGGTCATGTTTGATGTAATAAAATTAGGTTTTGGCTCTGTCCTTAAAATTGTTTAAGAGGATTTAGAATTTTTAATAGAATTCATTTCAATTTCCTGACTTCACAGTTAAGAAAATCAAGAATAATTAACCCCGTGGCTATTTAGTGGCTGACCAAAGTGTCAAAGAAGGTTCCCAGTCCCAGCTGTTTCCAGTGGCCCATAGGAAATATTTAGTCATTTTAAACTCAACATTTCTAAAAATTGATTTTTCTTCCACCCAAATCTGAGGTTCTTCCTAATCATGCCAATTTTTTAGTAACAATGTAATGCTCTTTTTCTAGTCCACCAGACTTAGAATATTGATGCCTCTTTCTCTTTTTCCAAACATATTCAAGAAGATAACAACTCCTGTTGATTCTTCATTTAAACTCTATAGGATTCCATCTCTTCCTCTTGTGCCACTTCCTTAAATCCCGTCAACTGGAAACTGTGTTAATAGAGGAAGCTCCAAATTAATATCCATCCATCTACCTCCATTATTGCCCCCCCCCAGCTTTATCAGTCCTTCCCATGAAATGTTTGATAGCTCTTCATTACTTATTGACTCAGATCTATACTTTTCAGCCTAATGTCATTCTTCTAAAAACTAGTTATTTACTATGTGCCAGGCACGGTGTTAGGCAGGAAGGATACAATGATGAATTTAACAATAAAGTGAACAATAAAATAAATGTAGGGCTTGTGACAAGTGCTCTAAAGGAAATAAATAGGATCCCATGACCAAAATGGCAGCAAGGGTCTACTCTTGTTTCTGAATGAACTGTAAATTAAAGGGGTCAATAGAGGAAATGGGGAGAATAATAAAGAGGCTGCTGTTGTATGGGTAGCAGATGAAGATGACAATGGTTTGATTATTATGGTGGCATTGGAGAGAGAGGGAAGTGGTCATATAGAGACATATTTAAGAAATAAAAGTGATAGGACTGCATTTATGTAATCTACGTATCTTTTAAAATAAATGAATAATTTTTAAAAGTCTAAAATTTAAAAAAAAATTTTTTTAATGATAGGACTTGCTAAAGGAATTGACGTGAAGGGATGATAAGGGAAAGTGCGAAATCAAAGATCATGTCCAATTTTCTGGTTTAAGAAGTTGGGTAGATGGTGATGCCAGTTGCTGAAAAGAGGAATGTGTAAGAAGAATGGAATGGGGGGTTGGAATCAAGAGATCCATTTGGACTTTACTAACCATATAAGAAAGAGGAGAAACCAGTACTGATGTCTCAGTGATAGTAACAGCAGTGAGGAAGCAAGGCTGTTCCCTGTGTGCCCTCTTTTTAAACCCAGTTCTCACAGAAGGAACCCAACCCTCTGGGCAGCAAGTGGCTGATCCTCATCCCAGCTGGGACCCTGTCCAGAGAAGCCTTGACTTTGGCCTATTGAACTTACCTTCTGCAGCCTTGGGGAGGTCCTCTAGGGCAGAAAGGTGTGGCCCAAGCTTTCTCCCTTCCTAACCCTCCTTTGGTTTGAGCTAGAGGGATAGAGAAAAGGAGATTTCTCTTGAAGACTCCATCATCTAGCAGGACTACCCTCCCCAGAGACTACCTGTGGGAGGGTAGCCCCCTCCCTCCCATGAAGCAGTCCCTTCCAAAAGAAAGGATTACCCCACAATTCCCTGTTGAACTGTTGAGCAGAGAGAGGCAAAGTCAACTTCCTACCTGGTCCATGGCCATCCTGGGGTTGAATCCTGGCATCCAGTCCGGGCCAGCCCCACAGGAGGTAGGGCCTCTGGCTGGATGGCTCCCCATCCTCCTGGCCACAGACCCCATCCAGAAGTAAGCATTAGCCAACTCCTCATCATGAGGATACCAAACCACACGTGAGAAACCTGGAGGATGATGCCCTTGATGGCTACTCTGATTGACAGTTGACCATGAAGGCCCTCTCCACTTGTATGGCCACCACACTGCCAATCGTGCCCTAATGCCATACTTTGCCCTTTGGACTCCTTACCCCAACTATCTTAGGACATCTTGCCTCTTGACCTCTGCTGAGTCACCCCCAAACTTCTGGCCTAGCTCTTTGGATACCAAAGAGCTCCCTCACGCTTAAAATGATCCCTGGGATGGTCTGCGACATGACTGCCCCTGCTGTGGCCAGCCCTTTCCAGAGTAGGGCTGCTGTGCTAAGGAGGAGAGTTAGCCTTCATCAGTCACCTGCATGATCCCTGACAGGACCCACGGCAAGGCCCTGCTGTCTGCTGTGACCAGAGACCTGAGAGTACAGACCAGCTGCCTTTATATGCACTAACTGTGATGTGGCGGTATCAGGGCCCAAGGGGAATAGGGAATAACAGGAAAAATATATCTAGGGCCTGAGGAAGAATGAGTCATCCCAGAGCCACAGAGGGATTGGGTGGGGGCAACACCTCACACCCCACCCTCCTCAGAAACATGCTAACTTTCGGGAGAAAATAAAAAGAGCTTTACTTTGGATGTCAATCTTGAGATACCTGTGAGTCCTCCAAATGTAGGCAATTGGATATTTGAGGCTGGAGGTCAGATAAGGGTTAGCCTAGAAATGCATACATTTGGGAGTCAGCAATAGTGTAAAACCAAGGCGTAAAGATTATAGAGAAAAAGAGAAGAAGATCAAAAGTGGATTGCTGAGGAATGACACCACTTGAAGTTGAATAGGGGAAGATGGATATGCAATGAAGAAAACTAGGAAAACTGAGACTTGCTGGAAAGGTAGGAGGAAAACTAGGAGCATATGATGTTACTGAAGGCCAAGTAAAGAATTTGTTTGTTTGTTTGTTTATTTTAAACTTTGTATTTGGAACACTTTCAAACTTACAGGATAATTGCAAAAATACTACCAAACCCATCAGAGAACTGCAGCATAGCTTCCACCCCAGATACCCAGATCCAGCAGTTGTAACATTTTGCTACATTGGCCATATCATCAATATCATTCTGTCTGGCTGTTTATCTACCCATCTATCTATCTGTTTGTCTATTTATCAATTCACTTTCTGAACCCCTGAGTGTAGGTTGTATATGTCATGCTCCTTGAACACTTAATATTGAATGTACATTTCCTAAGAACAAGAATATTCTCTTATATATTCACCTTAAGTACAGTTATCAAGTTCAAGAAATTTAACATTGATATAAAGCTTACAGTCTATATTCCAGTTTTTCTCACATGTCCCAATAATGTCCTTTTCAGTCTCTCCTCCCTTGTTAGATCCCATCCAGGAACATATCTTTCCTTTAATTGTCATTGTCTCTTCAGTTGCTCTTTCTTTTTTATTGTGGGAACATATATACAATATAAACTTTTCCATCCCAACCACTCCAACATACCATTCAGTGGGATTAGTCACATTCACTATGTTGCAGATTGATAAATAGACAGACTGATAGACAAATGGATGGATAGATAGATGATAGATAGATAGAAGATTAGATAGGTAGATAGATAGGTAGATAGATAGATAGATGGAAGGAAGGAAGGAAAGAAGGAAGGAAGAAAGGGTAAATGTGTTAAAATTGGTGGATCTCAGTATCTGGGAGAGAGGGGTGTATTGGAGTTCTCTGTAAGGGGTTTATATTATTTTTAACTATGCTTTAAGTTAGAAAGTATTTCAAAATAAGTTTGAAAATGCTTGTTGAATAAATAAATGCAAATAACAAACTGAAACAAAAAGTTGTACATCATGATTAAGTGGAATACATTCCAGAAATGCAAGAATGGTTTCGACATAGGAATATATACCAACAATGAATGATCCAAAGAAGAAATTAAGAGAATTCCATCTACAAAGCATGTAAAAGCATGTCAAAGAATAAAATATCTAGGAATAAATTGAACCAAGGATACAAAAGACTTGGATACTGAAAACTACCAAGAAGTTTCAAAAGACCTTTTAAATGGCATAACAGCCCATGTTCATGGGTTGAAAGACTTAACATTGTTACTGTGTCAATATTACCCAAAGCAATATACAAATTCAATATAACCCCTATCAAAATTCCAGCAGCCTTTTTTGAAGAAATGGAAAAAACAAAACAAGTTTCTATGGAACTGCAAGGGACCCCAAATTGCCAAAATAATCTTGAAAAAGAAGAACAGGGTTGGAGGACTCACACTATCTGATTTCAGATTCTATTGCAAAGTGACAGTAATCAAAACAGTGTGGTTCTGGCAAAAAGATAGACAAATAGATTGGAAAAAATTGAAAGCCCAGAAATAGACCCACACATCTGTTGGTCCATTGATTTTTGACAAGGGTGCTAAGTACATGCAGTGGGGAAAGAACAGCCTCTTTAACAAATAGTACTTGGAAAATGATAACCACATGCAGAAGAATGAAGGTAGTTCCCTACCTCACACCATTTACAAAATTCAACTCAAAATGGATCAAGACCCAAACAGAAGAGCTAAAACTATAAAACTCTTAGAAGATGATATGGAGCAAATCTTCATAGCCTGGGGTTTAGCATTGGCTTCTTGGATATGACACCAAAAGCATGAGCAACAACAACAACAAAAATAATAGATAACTTTTATTTAATCAAAATTTAAAACCTTGTGCATTGATTAGCTTGACTGTAAACATGTGGAAATGGATAGAGTTGATGGTAACACATTGTAATGAGTAAACTAATACAGCTGGTTTATAAATGGGATTGTGGCTGAAAGGGGTAGTCTAGAGATGGAAATGTCAACTGAAAGAAAGCTAGAGAATAATGTAGGGACTGAATAACAGTGAACCCAGAGGTGCATGAGGATTATGGTTAATGGTACAAATACAAGAATATTCTTCTATGAACTAGAACAAATGTACATCTCTACTACAAGGTGGTAAGAATATAGTGACACATGGGGAAAATACAATTAATGTAACTTGTGGACTATAATTAACAGCAATATTGTAATATTCTTGCATCAATGTCAAAGAAGGTACTATATCAACACTATGGGGTCAATAATAGGGGGTATGGGACTTTTTTCTTTTGGACTAAGGAAAATGTTCAAAGGTTTACTGGGGCAGTGACTGCACAATTCTGTGATGAAAGTGAGTGCCACTGAGAATATACTTTAAATGGAGTATACAAGGCATGGGGCTGTATAACACAGTGAACTATGTGATAAAAGATGGACTGTGGTTAACAGTACAAATATGAGTGTTCTCTCATGAACCATAACGAATGTACAATACTAATACATAGTGTTAATAATAGGCGTTATATGGGAAAAATATACCAAGTATAACTATGCTATGGACCATAGTTAATGGTAATAGTCTGATGATGTTCTTTCATAATCTATAACAAATGTTTCACAACAAAGTAAGGTGTTGGTGAAGGGGTGATGTATGAGAATTCTGCACATTATGCATGATTGTTTTGTAAGCTTACAAATCTCTGATTAAAAAAAAACAGAAAATAACTTGTGCATTGAAGGAAATCATCAAGAAAGCTAATAGACAACCTTCAGAATGGGAAAAAATAGTTTCATACCATGTGTCACACAAGGGTTTAATACCTGTATTAGTTAATGTTCTCCAGGGAAACCGAACCAACATATATTATACATACACATATATAATATTATGAGATTTATTATAGGAATTGACTCATGCGACTGTAAGGATGGGCAAGTCCAAATTTCCTAGGGCAGGCTGCAAGCAGGGAACTCTGATGAAAGTTTTCAATTAATTCCCCAGGAGAAGCTGGCTGGCTGAACTAGAGATGGAAATTCTTCTTTCTGACTGCTAAAATCATCACTTCTCCCTTATAAGGCCTCCTCCAACTGATTGGATGAGACTTCGCTTATTGCTGAAGGCAATCTGATTGTAGATGCAATCAGCCATGGATGCTATCACCTTACTGATTATTTAAATCCACAAACTATCCCCGCAGTAACAATCAGACCAGTGCTTGTTTGAACCAAAAACATAACCTGGAGTGTGTTACTTACCTTGACTCTCAACTTGTCGGGGATGGTAACTGGGACCCAGTGTCTACTTCTGTCATCTTCACCTTCCAACCCATAGCCACCCTGCATGAGTGCATCTCCATCAACATTGGCCAGGCTGGTGTCCAGAGTGGGAATGCCTGCTGGGAGCTCTACTGCCTGAAACATGACATCCATCCCAATGGCCAGGTGCCAAGTAACAAGACCACTGGGGGAGATGACTCCTTCAACACCTTCAATGAGACCAGTGCTTGCAAGCATGTGCCCTGGGCAGTGTTTGTAGACCTGGAACCTACGGACGTTGATGAAGTTTGCACTGGCACCTACCACCAGCTCTTCCACCCTGAGCAGCGCATCACAGGCAAGGAAGATGCTGCCAATAACTATGCCTGCAGGCACTACACCATTGGCAAGGAGATCATTGACCTGGTTCTGGACAGAATTTGCAAACTGGCCAGCCAAAAGACTTGAATAACTGTTTCTCCAAAGAAGATATACAAATGGCAATAAACACACAAAAAGATGCTCAACATCATTAGCCATTAGGGAAATACAAATTAAAACCACAATGAGATAACACTTTATACCCACAAGAATGGCTATTATTAAAAGAAAAAATAAACAGAAAATAACAAGTGTTTGGCAAGAATGAGGAGAAATTGGAACCCTCATGCATATATTGCTAGTGGGAATGTAAAGTGGTACAGCTTCTGTGGAAAGCGATATGGTGGCTCCTCAAAAAGTTAAATATAGATGATGGACAATGGCTATCCCAGGGAATGGAGAGAGTCTGCAGCTGCAGGCAGGCTAATCTCATCCATTTTATCCATGGGATATAAGCCCCCTCTCACTTGGTGGTGGAGGGGACATCACCATCATAGGCTCCTCAGGAATGGGGGAAGAGCTATGGAATAGAGTGGACTTACTGGTATCCTGTTATAGACTTATTGTGATTCACGTAATGGAAGAAATTACAAAAGTATGTGGAGCCAGGGGCCACTGGATGCTTTGGGGTCAGGGAGAAGGAAAAGCAGTTGTAATACAGGGGCTTTTTCGGGACTTGGGAATTATCCTGAGTGACATTGCAATGACAGGTATAGGCCATTTTATATCATCATATAATATGCAGAACTGTGTGGGAGAGAGTGTGGTCTACAATGTGAACTATGGTCCATGCTTAGTGGCAAAGCCCTAAAATGTGTATATCTATTGCAGGTGATGTGCCACACTAATGAAAAATGTTTATGTGGGAGATTGTGGGAGCTGTGGGAGGTGGGGCATATGGGAACCCCTAAAATTGTTGTGTAACATTTGTGTAATTGATGTATCTTTAAAAAATTAATTAATAAAAAAAGAAAAAAATTAAATATAGAAGTACCATTTGATCTGGCAATCACACTTCTAGGTATATATTCAAAGAGAATGAAAACAGGGTCACAATCAGATCCTTGTATGCCAGTGTTAATAGTAGCATTATTCACAATAGCCCAAAGCTGGAAACAACCCAAGTGTCCATCAACAAATGAATGGATAAACAAAATGTTGTGCATACACATCATGGAATACTATTCAGCCATAAGAAAAAACAAGGTTATGAGATGCACTGAAACATGGAAGAACCTTGAAAACATTATGCTCAGTGAAACAAGCAAGGCACATAAGGACAAAAATTGTATGATGTCACTTATAAGAGATAACTAGAAATTGCAAATTCACAGGGATAGAAAGTAGATTAGAAGTAACCAGGGGAGGAGGGAAGGAGAAATGTTTGTAAAAATAAAAATTAAAACTAAAGAACGATATCCAGAGTATAGTGATAAGTGAAAAAACCAAGGAGAACAGTGTGCATAATTTGCTACCTTTTGTGTGTAAGAAAGGAGTGAAATAAGAAAAGAGAAATAGATATTTGTTTGCATTTTCATAAAGAAACCCTGAAAGGGTTCACATGCACACACACATAAAGAATCCTGTATTGCATTTATTTGTCATATCTCCTTTAGTCTCCTTCAATCTGGAACAGCTCCCTTTTCTTTCTTGACTTTCATGACCTTTACTTTTTAAAAAAATGTATTGAAGTATATCACTCATATGTGAACATACATAAACAATAAGTGTATAGCAATAGTTGTGAACTTACAAAACAAACATGTAACATCATACAGGGCACTGAACCACACTGGTTCCCCTGAGTTGGTTTTTTTGTTTGCTTGTTTGTTTTGTTTTTAGGAGGCACTGGGGACCGAACCCAGGACTTACCATGTGGGAAGCAGGCACTCAACCACTTGAGCCACATTCGCTCCCATGACCTTTACTTTTAAAATTATAGGCCAGTTGTATTATAGACTGTCCTCCAATTTGGTCAAAGGAGGAGGCATGTTGTCTTCTTCCCAGTGCATCCTAACAGAAGGCATATGGTTTCAATTTGTCACATTACTGATGATGTTAACTTTGATTCATTTTATTAGGGTGACATCCATCAGGATTCTTTATTGAAAAATTACCCTTTTCCCATTTTTAATTAAGAGGCTTTTTTTTAGGAAGTACTGTGAAATAACATAAATTTCCTTTTCCGCATCAAAATTTCATATTTATTTATTTGATCAGTATGGATTCATGAATTCCTATTTATTCAACAGGCATATTATTATCAATGGGTTATAGCACTATCATTATTTATTTTGGTGCTCAAATTGCCCAAATTTGGCCATTGGGGTATTTTCAGACTGGCTTGTTTCTTTCTTTGAGCACTTTCTTACTTTCTGGCGCTGTAAGATGTTCCAGGCTTATCTTTTACTTTGCTTGCCCCAACCCTAGAATCAGCTATTTCTTGAAGGGGTCCTGATTCCTTTTAGTGAGGAAGGTATTTAAAGATCAGGATCAGGGAGCAAAGTGTGCTCATTGCTATTGGGGCATCAATTATCTCAGGCCCTCTCGGTGGGCAGAGCTAGGGAATATATGGCTGTATGCAAACAAACACACATAGACATGCAAACACTTATCTACACACATATATATCATGAGTTCACACTGATAAATCTAATTGCAACCCAACATGAGGTTCATTCCAGTTTTCTCACCTTCTCCAACAGTAAGAGACTTTGCTCTCATTTTCCTTAATAAATACTTATTTGATCCATTCCCTTGGGAGCATCTTTCTCACTCCACTTGGCCTCTGCCACCTTGCATGGCACACTCCCTAAGTGTATGCCTCCTTCATTTTGGTCACCACAACCTTGCTCCCCAACCCTCTCCCGGCCTTCCACCCACCCATGGCTGCCTTTCTTGTTTGGTCCCCCACCTAATAGCTTTTGGATTTAGTCGTTAAAGGAAGGAAAAGGAGGGGGTAAAGGAATTGTATTTTCACTCTTAATAATTTTAAGTACTTCCATCTAGTCTATACTCATCATTTAGAACCTAATAGCTATTCCTGTCATGCGTTAACCTTGAATTATGTGATAACTCTCAGGTTGTGCCACCCCAATAAGATTGGGACTAGGCAGAGAGCAGGAGTTTTGCATTCTCCTTCTTTGCGTCTACCAGTGTCTCCAGCATTTCCTGGAGCTGGGAGACCAGAAGGCTCCTCCCTGTTCCCTCCTTGGCCTCAGCCTGAAAGCTCCATGTTGAGAGGAAACAGCCTGGTCACTAGCTCTGGCTTTGCCTGATAGTCTGTGCAGTGTGCCAGCCAGCCCTATCAGTTATTTGCACATGTCCCTGAGGCTCTGGTGGGGAAAAAGTGGAGAAAGCGTTGTCTTTGGGACCCCCAGCCCAACAGGAAGCTTCCAACATCTCGGCAGAATAAAGTACCGAGCTCAGAAGAAAGACTCAGGCTTCATACTTTGGTTTTTGAGGAAGACGATTTTAAAAGGTTCGTCATGTAAGCACATGACAGTCCGTAAAGCAGAGAGTGGATGACTAACAGGAATTACAGGATGGCTCCACCCTGTCTCTGAAATGGCATATTCTTTGAATATCTTGGGTAATTTCACAACACTTAGTGCTCACTGGGAACAGCCTTCCGTCATCAAGGCTGGAAATCGGGGTAATTATGAATATCCTTCCCATCTCCTTCATTACCTCCCCCTGCTTTACTCTGTAAATAGTCTCCTTCTACTTGTTTTTCTAATCTAAGGCTTCATTCCTCAAGAAATTAATTTATTTATATAAGTGGGACAATGTAGCCAAACTGAGTAGGAAAAAAATAAAATAAAATTCAATTATACAGCATTTGAGGCTTGAATTCCAGTAAAACAAAAACTTCCTCCTCCCCTTCACCTAAAAGCATTTACTAGTATTGACACAGTGCCATCTGCTGGCTCCTGGAATCACTGCAGTCGCATACTCCCCTTGTACCCAGGAGTGCCCGTTACCAGTTCTTGTGTCTGTCTGCTCATACCACTCACTCGTCAGAACACATTCATGGTGTGCGTACTATGTGGCAAGCATTATGCTAGGTGTTATAGGTGGTACAAGAAAGAATGGCCACTGCCCTGTCTAGATCTAGAGTGGTGGTTCTTAGACTTGGTACAAGCCAGAATCATGGCAGGGAATTTTTTAAATGCAGATTCCTAGGCTCTGCCCTTCAAAGATTCTGATTTGTTGGATCTGGACTGAGTCCCAGGAGTCTGTATTTTAAGCAGGCTCCCCCCGTGATTCTGAAGCAGGGAGTCCACGAATCACCTTTTGAGTAAAACTAGAGATGGAGATGCAGACAGTGGAATCCACTATTGCAATGCAGTCTGGAAAATGCCATAATCAGAGTACGGTCAGGGTCGGCTCGGGACACAGAGGAGGTACAACTAATCAGACTAGGGAGTCGAATGGAGGAATCCTCTCAGAAAGAAAGACTCTTGACAAATCGGAGCTAGCAAGATGAAGAAGGGGAGAAGGGGATCCAGAGGATTTAGCATATGCAAAGGCAAGGGGACATGAAGCTGCATGGGACCTGCTTGTCGTCTGGCAAGCTAGGGCAAATGGTGCGTGTGGGTAGAGTGTCATTAAATGAAGGACCTGGAGAACAAAACTACTTTATCCTGAAACTCTGGGGAACGCTGAAGCTGTTTAAGCAAGAGAATGACTTGACCGGATCTGCATGGCAGGAAAATCTCTCTGCAGCAATGTGCAGGATGCAGGACCAAATGCAAGGGATCCTTTGGAAAAGAAGTGACAGGGCTTTGAGTAGAGGCAATGGCAAAGAACGAAGAGGAAGGAGCAGGTGTGAGAGGAGTTAAGGAGGTACAAACAGTAGTACCCAAGGACTGATATATGGGGCAGGGGGCAAGTGCAAGGGCCCTCAAGGACGACTCTAAGGGTTCTGGCTTGGGTGTCAAGATGTCATCATTTTCAAGACAGGGCACAAAGAGGGAGGAAAAGGGTATGAGATGGGATGGGGAAAAGAGTATGGGAGACTCTAAAGGGAAAGAAGAAATGGCATTCTTTTCCAATGTAATTGTCACTGACCTTCTCTGTCACTTACTGTGTGATACTAATTTTCTCTTAACCCGCTGTGTCTTGATTTTCTCATCTGAAAAATATGGATCATAATAATATCTACCCCAAAGTGCTGTTGAGAGGATTAAATGAGTTAATACATGCAAAGTACTTTAAAAAGTGTTAGCAAATGATAAGACTCAATAAATGTTAACTATGTTATTTATTGCTTCTATATTATTTATAATGATGGTTATTGCCAGATTGTTAGCTGGTTGTGGTACGCTGGATTATTGTTCCCAGTGCTCCATTCCCTCCATGTTTTAAAATCGACATTGCAGTTCCACCCGGACTAGTATAGACAAAGTTCATCTCCCTCTTTGGCATCCATGACTTGCTTTGGCCAATGAAATGAATGTGACACAAACAGAGGCTTTAGCTGTTCTCACGAGGTTTGTCTTCTCTTGTGCTTTTGCCCTTTGCCATGGGAAGACCATGCCATTGTTAGCTCTAAGGCCAGAATGATGAAGACCATGGAGCAGACCTGGGTTGGACCTGCAGGCTGAAACCAAAGGGCCCAGTGAACCCTTGTTGCTGTTGTTGTTACAGAGCATTATTGCAACGATTGCAAACTAATACACTCATCTGAGAAAAACTCTTCAACCAAACTTTTACACTAATTCAGAGACCCTTGTGTCTCTTCACTAGGCTCCTTGCAAGCAGCAGAGGCTGCTAGGCATTCTAGATCTCAGAAAATGCACAGGCCTTCTCAGCCTTTGCTAAGAGCAAACATTTCAGAGATTTCCCAACTTGTAGCAACTGAGAAGCTACTTGGGGTGTCTTTATGCCCATGAGAAGAGAGGCACTGAGCCGGAAAGTGGCAGGTGCCCAACCCACATCTTCTTACACCCTTCCTTCCCCTTAACTGAACTCATCTCAGGCCTCTGACCACAGAATGACCCAACAAAGCTAAATTTAATCGAATGTTTGAAACTTCGGAGAGGGTTGAACTTGAGCTCCAAATCTCTTAAGAGCAGCAGCGTTTCCAAGAGCATTTATTGCGAGCAATATGCAAGAACTACGTTTCCTTTGTTAGGGGATTCTTGACTCCCTGTACAGTTCGCAATCGTGCTTGACAGCCCTATTTTATTCAGGACAGCAGAGAGGGAAGAGCAATGGGTCCGGAGTCAAAAGACTAGCTCTGCTCTTTAATTGTCTGACGTTGAGTAAGTCACATAAGCTGGCTGTCAGTTCTCTGTAAAAAGGGCCTCCCCCAAATCATCACCTGGTTGTTGTAAGGATCAAATGAGAAAATGCTCCTAAAACTAAAATGAATATAAGTGACAGGTCTGTGAACCAAGTGCTTCGTTACTGAGAGGATGGAGCCGGAGAGATCCTCCCGGGACGGACCCTCCTCTGCGCCCCAGGAACTGCTGGATACACCCGAGAGGCAGCCTTCCCCCAGGTGGGGAGCCTCGTGCATCACCATGTTAGACCTTCTGTTTCAGGTCCCCTCCTTATCGGTTGCTCTCTGATTTTCCTTCTGGTTTTGTTTGTGCCCTTCTCCCTTCCCTCATTTTGGTGTCAGGCTGGGCCTGGGATCTTCCCAGCAGCTTAGAATTCTCAACTGTGACTTGCAGCCATTTGTCTTCCCACTGCAGGGCGTGGATTGCTGTAGGCCCTTCTGGACGAAACTCTTGAGATATTTAAGGCACATTAGATTCTAGCAGAGTTCTTGCTTGGAACCCATTTTTCATCTGTTGATGGACATACTCGGTGGTGTTCTCAGGACAAGTGAATTACAAGCCCAAGGCAAAACTGCCAAGAGGGCAGGGTCTGTCTTCAGGGTTCTTCCACCTATCTTTCTATATGGAGATTTTTCTTCAAAAGCACCAAGAGCTAGGATCCAGGTTGTTCTTGATGCTCTCCCCACTCCATCCTAATCCCAACCTCTCTGTGTTCCAAGGCATCGCTCTTCTGCTACCTGCTAGGACTAATCTGATTGCTATTTTCAAAGTTATTGGTAGGTAATAATATCTGATTGTGCTAATATATTTGTCTTTTAATCGGAATTTTAAAACCTTGAGCCAAAGATGGGAGGAGAGGGCAATAAAGAGAAGGAGAATTTCAATTTTAAATGGCACAATTTGCCTAAAGAGATTAGTGGAGGCAGTGTCTTAGATTTACATAATGATAAAGCGTGCCCACGTTTATAGAGACCCCTCTCAGAGACAAGTGAGGCACAGAAAGGCTGAGTACTAGCCCAGTCTACACAGCTACTAGTGATTGAGCCAGGGCCAGGACTCGAGTTTTCTCATTTGTACTTCATCACTTTGTCACCTCATTCTGCTGTGAGGGAATATTTATGATATTTATGTTTTTAATTATCTCTGAAAAGAGATTTGGTATAAAAGAATTGTCTGCAGATTAAAATTTTCCTTTGCTTAATTTTTTCCCAAGATACTCATTATGCCTTTTTCTTCCACCCACTCACTAAAATGAAAACTCCATGAGTGTGGAGACATTGTTTTGTTCACTGCTGTATTCCCAGAATTGTTCCTGACCTTACTCAGTAAATACTTAATGAATCAAAGAATGACTCAATCAACATGGACAATTAAAAGGTGATGTTATATTAAATGGATTTTATTTTATTTTTTGAGAGGTTTTTTTTTGGGTAAAAATCATATATGCTCATTAAAAATTTTTCAAAAGACACAGCAAAGTACACAAAAAAATCAACTCCAAAACCAGTTGTCAGAGATAATCATTGTGAGCAATTTTATGTAAATGGAGCTAAACTATTCAAGCTACTATATATATTCTATTTCTAGTTTTCTGAGTTGTTAATCATAAATGGGTACTGAATTTTGTAAAATGCTTTTTATTCATTTATTGAGATGATCATATGATTTTTCAGTTTTAGTATGCTAACTTGATCTATTACATTGATTGATTTTTTAAATATTAAACTAATGTTACTTTCTAGGATAAGCCCTACTTGTTCATAATATATTATCATTTTTATATATTGCTGGAGTCTATTTGCTAATATTTTATTGAGTTTTTAAAATACATTTTATTTTTAGAGAACTTTTAGATTACAGAAAAGTTACATCAAAAATACAGGAAAATGAAAAACAAATTAAAAAATAGAAACAAAAAAAATATATAGGGTTGGGAGCATATGTGGCTCAAGCAGTTGAGTGCCCACCTCCCACATAGGAGGTCCAGGGTTTAGTGCCTGGTGGTTCCTGAAAAAACAAAAACAAACAACAAGCAAAATAAATGAAAAAACTAACTCAGGGAAGCCGATGTGGCTCAGTGGTTGAGTGCCAGCTTCCCATATTTGAGGTCCTGGGTTCAATCCCCAGGCCCCAGTACCTCAAAAAAAAAAAAAAAAAGTATAGAGGATTCCTATATAGCCTACCCACTCCCCCTCCCACATTTCCCATTAATAACATCTTACATTAGTGTGGTGCATTTGTTACAATTGATGAACCAATAATGAAGCATTGCTACTAGCCAAAGTCTACAGTTTACATTATTGTTTACATGTTGCACTGTACAGTTTTATAGGTTTTGACAAAATGTATAATAGCCTGTATCTGCCATTGCAATATCATGCAGAGCAATTCCAGTGCCCTAAAAATGCCCTATGTTCCACCTATTCTTCCTTCTCTTTCTCCTTAGAACCTCTGGTAACCACTATCTTAATATCAATGTCACAAGTTCTTCCATTACTACAATACTAATAAGTCTACTTTGCTTGGTGTTTGCATCCCCTCCTTATATTTGTTCATTCCATAATTTTGAGGCTTTTGGGATGTTACCTGCTCTGCTTCAGATTAGGAGGGGGCTTAGATCTTATGGGGCAGATAGAAGGAAATGTTTTGCTTGCAGTTGTCGATACTCTTTTTGGGGGGGCGGCGTGGGGTGGGAGTTGTCCATCTTCATGTTTGCTAGTTGTCCCACGTGAGTCTGACAACTATGCTGGGATTCAGGGCTCAACCGGCACGTGAACGGACCACAGATATGTTTGTTGAGATTTTTTGTGTGTGTATTTATGAGGGTCATTGACCTGGGTTTTCTTTTCTTGTGTTTTCTTTGGTTTGGGGATCAGAGTACTGTTGGCCTCATAAAATGCATTGGAAAGTGTTCCTTTATCTTTTACTTTCTAGAAGAGTTTGAGTGGTATTGGTATTATTTCTTCCTTAGATGTGGAATAAAATTCACCAGTGACACCCCCCATTTGAGCCTGGAGTTTTCCTAGCGGGAAGGATTTTAATTACAAATTAATTTTGTTAATAGATGTAGGGGTATTGAAGTTATATATTTCTTCTTGCATGAGCTTTGTTTGTTAATTTCAAAGAATTTTTCCATTGCACCTGAGTTGTACAATGTACTGGCATAAGTTTGTTCATAATATTATCTTGTTATCCTTTTAGTATCTTAGAATTTATAGTGGTAGCTCCTTTCATTCCTAATATAGGTAATTTGTATCTTCTCTTTTTCACCTAATCAGTTTGGTTAGAGTTTGATCAATTTTATTGATTTTTCTCAATGAACCAGTTTTTGGTTTCATTGATTTTCTTTATTGTTTTTCTATTTCTTATTTCACTGATTTCCAATTTTATCTTTGTTATTTCCTTACTTCTGCTTACAGTAGGTTTCACTTGATTTTCTTTTTCTAGTGTATTAGTTGGAAGCTTAGATCATTCTACTTTTCTAATATAAGCTTTTAAAGCTTTAAATTGTGATGTTATGTTTTCGACTGCATTTACTTGAAAATAGCATCTAATTTCCTTGTTTCTTTGACAAATGGGTTAGTTAGAAGTGTGCTGCTTATTTTCCAAATACTTTGTTATTTTCCAGATATCTTTTTGTTGTTGATTTCTAGTTTAATTCTGTTGGATAAGAGAATATACTTTGTATGATTTTTTTTTCTTTTAAACTTGTTGAGATTTGTTTATGGCCCAGAATATGATCTATCTTGGTGAATGTTTCATATACCCTTAAAAAGAATGTGTATTATGCTATTTTTTTGTGTGGAGTGTTCTGTAATTGTCAATTTATTCAAGTTGGTTGATAATGTTATTAAAGTTTTCTATTATCTTACTAAATTTTTGTCTTTATGTTCTCTCAATAGCTGGGAGCAGAATGTTGAAATTTCCAACTACTGTTGTACATTTGCCTATTTCTATTTTTGCTCTACCAATTTTTACTTCATTTATTTTAAAGTTCTGTTATTAGGTGCAAACACACTTAGAATTTTTATGACTTCTTGATGTATTGACCTCTTTATCATTATGAAATGTCCCTCTTAATTTCTGGAATATTCTTTTCTCAGAAGTCTCCTTTGTCTCATATTAATACAGTATAGCCATTCCAGCTTTCCTTTGATTGGTGTATTTGTGATATATCTTTTCTCATCCTTTCACTTTAACCTATTTTTGTCTTTATATTTAAAGTATATTTCTTGTAGACAGCATGCAGTTGGCTCTTCTTTTTTAATCTAATCTGATAACTTCTGACCTAGTTGGTGTGTTTTGGCAATTTACAGTTAATGTGGTTTGGGGCAGGTTGGGTTTTAATCTACCATCTTGCTATTTATTTTCTATATTCCATCTGCTCTTTGTTTCTTCCTCTCTTCCTGCTTTCTTTTGGATTACTTGAGCATTTTATCTCCACTATTAGCTTATTAGCTATTTTTAGCTATTTTATTTGATATTTTTGTTTTATTTTTCACACATTTAGCTTATCACTGTCTATAGTCAAATGATGTTTTTCCATTCATGTATAGAGTAAGAATCTTGCAACAATATAATTCTATTTTCCCCCTTTTATTTTTGGAATTATTGTTGTCCTACATTTTACTCTGTATGTTGTAAATGCTACAATACATTACTAATATATTTGCTTTTAATACTCAATTATCTTTAAAAGAGATTTTTAAATGAGAAAAAAATCGTTTACATCTACCCGTATTTTATATTTACCTTTTCTCATTTCCTTTTATAGATCCATATTTCTATCTGGCATCACTGCCCTTAATATTTCCTGTAGCACAGATCTTCTGGTGATGAATTATTTCAACTTTTGTTTGTCTGGAAAGTCTTTTGAAAGATATTTCACTAGGTATAATATTCTAGATTGACAGTTCTCTTTCATCTGTACTTTAAGATGTTGCTTTATTGTCTTCTGGATTTCATGGTTTCTGAAGAGCAATCTGTTGTCATTCTTATCTTTTTTCCTCTTGTGCAATGTGTCTTTGTTTGCTTTTAAGATTTTCTTTTTATCACTAGTTTTCAGCATTTAATTATAACGTATTTTATGAAAAATTTTCACCCATTATTTCCAATTTTATCTTTATTATTTCCTTACTTCTCTTTTTTTCTGTCTCCCTACCACCTCATTTTCTTGGATTCCAATCCTATGTATTTTATTATGATTCTTTAAAATTTTATTGAAGTATATCATTCATACATGAACATACATAAACAATAAGTGTATAGTGAAAGTTGTGAACTTACAAAACAAATATGCATAACATCATACAGGGCTCCCATACATCACCCCACCACCAATACCTTGCATTGTTGTCAAACATTTGTTAGAAATTATGAAAGAATATTGTCAAAATATTACTACAGTACTATAGTCCATACCTTACATTTGCTGTATTTTTCCCCCAACCCACCCCATTAATTTTTTTTCACTTATTTATTTACTTTTACCCATTTTACCCCCCTCCCCCCACATTTTTGCTGTTTTTGTGTCCATTCGCTGGGCAATTATCTGTGTCTGTTTCCTGCCCTCTCTTCTCATCCTTCTCCTCCTGTCTTCACCAGGATTTGAACCTCGGGACCGCCGATGTGGGAGAGAGGCCCCCTACCGCCTGCGCCACCTTAGTTCCTGTTTTTTCAGAGCGTCTCATCTTGGCTCTCCCTTGTGTCACTTTCCCGTTAGGTCATCATCTTGCCGCATGGCTCTGCAGGACCTGATGGCACACCCACGCATGGGGACTGGCAGCCCGTGCGCCTTCTGTATTTTTCTTTTTTAAAATTTTTACCAGGGGATCAACCCAGGTCCTTCCATATGGGAGTTGGACGCCCAACAATTTGAGCCACATATGACCCCCTGCTATATCTCTTAAGGTTGACCAAAGATACCTAGAGTTACAGGCATTTCCCCTACAGGATGGTCATATAATAATCAGGCTTGGTTTATCACCAGCATTCTAAAAACCAGACTTAGGGACAAAAACTAGGTCTGGGGACACATGCATGGTTTCTAATATAGCAAATGTTTAACCTACCTGATTATCACAAAATCAGGACAGCGAGAATATTTGCATATTACTATAATTTTGATAGAAAAAGTTTAAATCAGTTTATTATAAATATATCTAAACCATTAATTTTGCAGTTTTCAGGTAAAATCCAATACTTCATTTATACAAAGTCTGTGAGAGGTCAGTAGAGAACATCTAATCTTTTTTTTTTTCATTTTAAAAACAATTTATTGAAGCATATCATTCATACATGAATATACATAAGTAGTAAGAGTGATGGTTAGGCTAATGTGTCAACCAGGTAATGGTGCCCAGGTGTTTGGTCAAGCAAGTACTGGGCTAATTGCAATACAAGGGCATTTCATGGACTTTAATCGTCAGTGAGTTGATTGCATAGATGGCTGGTTACATCTGCAATCAATCGAGGAGATTGCTGTCAGCAATGAGTGTTGTCTCATCCAATCATTTGTAGGCCTTAAAAGCGGAAGTGATTTCAGCATTCAGAGAGGGAATTAGGATCTCTACTTCAGACAGCCATTGTCAACTGGGAACTCATCAAAGACTTCATAGGAGCCCCTTGTTTGTAGCCTGCCCTGTGGAACTTGGACTTGTGCATCCCCAAGTTGCATGAGACAATTTTTATAAAATCTGATACTATTTACAGATATCTCCTGTCAGTTCTGTTTCCCCAGAGAACCCTGACTATTAAAATAAGTGTATGTTAAAGTTGTGAATTTAGAAAACAAGCATGCATAACATCGTACAGGGCTCCCATACATCACCCCACCTCAAATACCTTGCATTATTGTGGAACATTTGTAAAAAAAATATGAAAGAGCATTGTCAGAGTATTACTGCTAACAATAGTCCGTATCTTACATTTGGTATATTTTGCCCCCAACCCACCCTATGTATTTTTTTGTTCATAAACCATATAATTTATCTAAAGTGTACAATCAATGGCAATCAGAATAATCAGAGTTGTGCGTTCATCACTTATTCAATATTAGAACATTTTCATTACAAAACAAACAAATAAAACGCTCTATCATACCCATATGTTAGTGCTACCAATTACAAATCCTGTGATGTGCTTTTACCATTTCTATTCATTTCCAAAATTTTTCAAACAATGTTCACTAATTCTGCCCAGATGGAACCTCAGCTTTCCATTCTCTAAGCACATTCTATTCTCTGATGATGTATATTCTAGCTATTATCTCCATGAGTTTGCTTATTATATTTAGTTCATAATAGAGAAATCATACATTTGTCCTTTTGTTCCTGGCTTACTTCATTTAACATAATGTCCTCCAGGTTTATCCATTCATAACTTCATTTCTTCCTACAGCTGCATAATATTCCATTGTGTGCTTTACCACAATCTGTTTATCCATTTGTCAGTTGATAGACACCTGGGTTGTGTCTATCTTTTGGCAATTGTGAATAATATCTCTATGAACATCACTGTGCAGATGTTTGTTCGTGTCACTGCTCTATGTGCCTCTGGGTATATACCTAGTGGTGTTTTTGCTGGGTAACATGGCAGGTCGGTATGAAACTTCCTTAGGAACCGCCAAACAGACTTCCACAGTGGCTATACCATTCTACATTCCCACCAGCAGTGAATAAGCATTCCTATCACTCACATTCTCTTCAACATTTGTAGTTTTCTGTTTTTTTGTGTTTTTTTTTTTTTAAATAAAGGCCATTCTAGTAGGTGTGAAATGATGTCTCATTGTAGCTTGGATTTGCATTTCCCTAATAGCCAGTGATGTTGAACATTTTTTCATGTGTTTTTTACCATTTGTATTCCTTCTTTAGAAAAATGTCAATTCAGGTCTTTTGCCCAGTTTTTAACTGGTTGTCTTTTTTTTGTTGAGTTGTTGAGTTGTAATATCTCTCTATATATCATGGATATTTGACCCCTGTTGGATGGGTGATTTCCAAATATTTTTTCCAATTGATTAGGCTTCCTTTTTACCTTCTTCACAAAGTCCTTTGAGATACAGAGGTGTCTAAATTTGAGATCTCATTTATCTATTTTTTCTTTTGTTATTCGTGCTTTGGGTATAAAGTTTAAGAGACTCCCACCTTCTATAAGTTCTTGTAGATGTTTCCCTATGTTATGTTCTAGGAGTTTTATGGTCCTGGCTTTTTTTTTTTTACAAATAAATTTTATTGATACGTATTAGTAAAGCATAAATTCATCCAAAGTGTACAACCAGTGGTATTCAGTATAATCACATAGTTGTGCATTCATCACTTCTATCATTTTTTGTTTGTTTTCCGTTCCTTTTTTTTTTCTGAGACCCTGCTTTTTTTTTTAGTTATATTGATGCATATTAATAAAGCATAAATCCATCCAAAGTGTAAAATCAATGGTATTTGGTGTAATCACAAATTTGTGCATTTATTACTTCAGTAATTCTTGGAGCACTTTCATTATTCCAATAATAATAATAAACAACAAACAAACAAGCAAACAAAACTCATCACCTCTTCATCTCTCTATGCTTCCCCTGCTGTACATAGCTGCTATTCTTTTTCCTTCTCTCTAGTGTATTTGTATTTATATTTTGTAAAAAGTCTTATATATGCAATATCGCCCATATTTGTATTTTACATGAGGTTTTATTATCTTATACAGTCCCATGTTACAGTTTTTAGCTTTCCTTGTTATACTTGACCTTAGACTTTTCCACTGTCATACACATATATAGCTCTGCTAGTTACAAACACCATGATATTCATTCACCATTTCTATTCGTTTCCAAGATTTTCAAACAACCTTTTTACCAATTCTGCACAGATTAACCCTCAGCTTTCCATTCTCTACCCTCCTTCTATTTTCTGGTGACCTATATTCCAATTCCTCACTCCATGAGTTTGCACAATATATTTAGTTCATAATAGCACAATCATACAGTATTTGTCCTTTTGTTTCTGGCTTGTTTCACTCAAAATAATGTCTTCCAGGTTCATCCATGTTGTCATATGCTCCACAACTTCATTTCTTCTTACTGCTGTATAATATTCCATTGTGTGTATATACCACAGTTTGTTTATCCATTCATCAGTTAATGGACACGTGGGTTATTGCCACCTTTTGGCAATTCTGAATAATACCTCTGTGAACATCTGTGTGCAGTTGTCTGTTTTTGTCTCTGCTCTCAATTCTTCTGGGTATATACCTAGCAATGATATTGCTGGGTCCCATGGCAAGTCTATATTCAACCTCCTTAGGAACTGCCAAACAGTCCTCTACAGTGACTGTACCATTCTGCATTCCTACCAACAGTGAATAAGCATTCCTATCTCTCCACATCCTGTCCAACATTTACAATTTTCCGACTTTTTAATAGCGGCCAGTCTAATAAGTATGAAATGATATTTCACTGTAGCTTTGATTTGCATTTTCCTAATCACTAGTGGTGTTGAATATTTTTTTCATGTGTTTCTTCACTGTTTTTCTTCTTTGGACAATTGTCTTTTCAAGTCTTTTCCCCATTTTTTAATCAGGTAGTTTGTCTTTTTATTGTTGAGTTGTATGATCTCTTTGCATATCATGGATATTAAACACTAATCAGATATGTGATTGCCAAATATTTTCTCCCATTGAGTCAGCTGCCTTTTCACTCTTTTGACAAAGCCCTTTGAGATGCAAAGTGTTTAATTTTAAGGAGGTCCCATTTCTCTATTTTTTCTTTTGTTGCTCATGCTTTCGAAGTAAGTTTTAAGAAATTACTGCCTACCACAAGATCTTGAAGGTATTTTCCTACATTTTCTTCTAGGAGTTTTACGGTTGTCACTTTTATATTTAGGTCCTTGATCCATTTTGAGTTAATTATTGTATAAGGTGTGAGATAGGGATCTTCCTTCTTTCTTTTGGATATGGATATCCAGCTCTCCCAGAACCATTTGTTGAATAGACTGTTTGGGCCCAGCTAGGAGGGCTTGACCACCTTATCAAAAATCACTTGACTGTAGATGTGAAGGTCTATTTCTGAGTTCTTGTTTCAGTTCCATTAGTCAATGTGTCTGCCTTTATGCCAGTACGTGCTGTTTTTACCACTGTAGCTAATATGCTTTAATGTGTGGAAGTGAGAGACCTCCAACTTTGTTCTTCTTTTTCAAGATCTTTTTGTTTTTTGGGGGCTCCTTATTCTTCCAACTAAATTTGATAATTGATTTTCCATTTCTGCAAAAGAAGCTGTTGGGGTTTTTATTGGGATTACATTGAAACTGTAAATCAGTTTGAGCAGAATTGACATCTTAACAATATTCAGTGTTCCAATCCATGAACACAGAATGTTCTTCCATTTATTTAAGTCTTCTGCAGTTTCTTGGAGCAATGTTTTGTAGTTTTCTGAA
Source organism: Chaetophractus vellerosus (assembly GCA_004027955.1). Classification (NCBI taxonomy): domain Eukaryota; kingdom Metazoa; phylum Chordata; class Mammalia; order Cingulata; family Chlamyphoridae; genus Chaetophractus; species Chaetophractus vellerosus. The sequence continues at coordinate 24,425 of PVKH010003379.1, forward strand.
TACAGGTCCTTTATGTCCTTGGTTAAATGGAATTTTCCCCCTGATTTCCTCTTCAGATTGCACATCATAGTGTATAGAAATGCTATTGATTTTTGTGTATTAATCTAGTATCATGCAACTTTGCTGAACTCATCTATTAGTTCTAGTAGCTTTGTTTTAGATTTTTCAGATTATAGATATAGGATCATATCATCAGCAAATAGTGAAAGTTTTGGCTCTTCCTTTCCTATTTGGGTGCCTTGTCATTCTAGCTAAGGGTTTGTCGATTTTGTTGATCTTTTCAAGGAGCTAACTTTTGGTTTTGTTGGTTCTCTCTATTTGTTTTTCTCTATATCATTTATTTCTTCTCTGATATTTACTATTTCTTTCCTTTGGCTTGGTTTGGGATTAGTTTGCTGTACTTTTTCTAGTTCCTCCAGGTGTGCAGTTAGATCTTCAATTTTAACTCTTTCTTCTTTTTTAAGGTAAGCATTGAGGGCTATAAATTTCCCTCTGAGCACTGCCTTTGCAGTGTCTCATAAGTTTTGATATGTTGTGTTCTCATTTTAATTAATCTCAAGATATTTGCTGAATTCTTCTGCAACTGATTATTTAAGAGTGTGTTGTTTAATCTCCATATATTTATGAATTTTCCCTTTTTTT
>PVKH010003380.1:0-25068 GCA_004027955.1 Chaetophractus vellerosus
TTGGCCAGCTCCCCAGCAGGTAGTTTGCTACATGACTATGAAGGGGGACCCAAGGGGCATTTGTCCTTGAAGATAAGTCCACAGGTGTTCTTTATGGGAGTGAGGGTGGAGAAATGCACTCTTATTCGTAACTTTAAGCAATTCTCAAAAAACCTACTGCCAAAAACAATTATACTGAGCCACCTTTCTACTCAGTGACCAGACTGACAATTTTGAGAGTTCTTTAGAAGCTTCTCAGAGGCTTAACTCTTCCAGTTCCCCGTGAGAACTCTTAAGACCGTCACCTATCCATCAGAGAGAAACTTTCCTAATTGTAAAATTTCCCTCTGATTCGTGGCTATAGTCCATCTCTGTGCCTGGTGAAGAAGAGTTCTTATATGCTAAAAGATCCAGTCGCCGTGTCCACCTTGGTTCGTGGAGCCGGTTTGGCTTCCTTCTTCTGTAATGAGCGAGCCCGTCTTCTCTTTCTGCACAAGCCTACAAATGTGTTTCAAGTCCCAAAGGAACAGCTGCTCAAGAGCTTGAGCATTGCAAATTCTTTCTTAAAATTCCTCCATTTATTTAAAAATCTATAATTGCTGCCTCTCCTGAGATATTTTTACATTGTGTCCCTAGAGGAGGAATTCCAGCTGATGGCCCAAAGCAGAGCAGAGACCATAGACAGACAGTCTGGCTCCAGTTTATGCTCTCTGCTACCATGGCTAATCAGCGTTAGTCTTTTGATATACAGAGGTGCTGTGCTCGGTCCTGACTTGGTTATATGCTGGTGATATCTGACCTAGAATTGTGCATTGAAGGGCCTACAGCTTCTTTTTTCTTCTTCATCTTCCTCTTCTCTCACTCTCTTGCTCTCCTTCTCTTTCTCTGTATTCAACAAAATAGCCGAGGATTACTTTCGGTATATTATTAGTGTAGTACACAGAATAAATTGGCAGAGATTCCGTTTAAGCCATATTAAACTCTGTGGTGGACACTTTGAATCATTTGGAACTATTATATATATAAAATGGGTATCAGAGTTTCCACCAAACCCTGGTAGTGCCTCAATTTTCCCAAATTTTTCCTCTTTCCAAGTTTTCACTATCACTTCGTTTTGGAACCTAAACTCAACACTCACCACAATTAAACTGAAAAGAGCCAGTAGGTGTTGATTCCTAAGGGCACCATGTTTTGACAAACATCTAATGAAAATGGATGTCTCTGTATAAAACTTAAGCGTCAGTCCAGCAGTGTGTTTCACTCTTGGATGCCCTGGGGTTGCAGACACTGGAAATTCCTTCTTCGTCTGGCGAGGCAGAGGGTTCCCTTTCATTACGGAGACCTTGCTATGGCTACCCCCCACCCAATGCCTGGTTATCTTTCTTAGATTCTTAGATCTGCGGGTCCTTTAGCTGGAAAAGTATAGCTCTGTCATCTGCTTACATAGAATTAGCTGTCTCCATGACTTAGTGAGCTGGAAAAAAAATAAAATAAAATTCAACATTTGAAAGTGAGTCTTTACTAGACATTCTCTTAGCAACAAGGCCGCCGCCTCTTACAGGCATGGTTTTCCTTGGCTTGTGACATGACCATCCCCAGCCCATCTATGTCAAGTGTGGCTGATGAAATGCCTCCTTTTCCACAGGCCTTACTCTTTGGAAACCTTAGTAAAAGGCAGCTAGTTCACACTCCCACAAACCTCAAACCTCAACTTTCCTAGTTAACAAATGGTATTTTGCCAAAATGCTTACGAAGACCTGGCTCAAGTAGTATGTGTGATGTGGAATCACCACAGCTTGAAAAACAAATGAACAGCCTCCCAGGGCCGGGGGTAACATTCCCATGGCGTGCTCACATACAGTTTTCATCATGCCATACGCTATGCTTGCTTGTTAGAGAAAACAGGTTGAGGTTTTGTGTGTTTTTTTAAAAATTATATTTGTTTGCATGCTTATCAGATGCACAAAATGCATTCTTCATGGATTTTCCTATCATTGTATGGGTAGTTTAGAGAGTTGCTTACTTCAGAAGCGTGGAATCCATGAAAGTAACAATCAAAGAGAACAGTATGTTTTCTCCCATTCTCATAAAAATGGTCAGTAAATGCAAAAAAATGTGAGGAATGACCATAATAAATGCAATAATTTTATTTAAAGCTGAAAAAGAAAAATCGGCACATAATAGGATAAGAGCTTATCCAACCTAGTCTCAAGAAGGAAAACCTTTTAAAGAAGATATTTCTGAACGCCCATCTGAAATATATATCTTTAGGGCAGTAATCACTAGGAACAGAATGGGGTAGTGTGGCACTCAGCTTTTTTGTCTTGGATCAGTGAGCATTCCTCAAAAGCATAGAGCGTCACTAATGGAATTATATGTTTTCATGCTATAATGACATTTGATTTTTCCTGATATTTCTGTAGACTTTATGTTCATGGATCCATGACTATGCAGAATATTTACAAGTTTCCTATGTCCTCTGCCTATCCAACTCCATCCGTAGAAAAAGAGAGACTAGCAAAAGGAATTTTTAACAGAAAAAAAGACATATACATATTAAAAAATTTATTCCACTTTCAGAGATTTTCTTTCAACAACAACAATAGCAAAAAAACATGACCAAGGGATAAAAATAAGGAAAAAGAAGAAGAATTTTATACTTGAAGGAAACAGAGCAAAGGAGCCTTTTGAGTTCCAAAACTCCTTGAGACACAAAATGGGCATTTACTATTTTTTTTGTTTTTGTGCTTGAATGAATATTTGTTGATGAAATGGTATTTATCTGATTTAGGGGCCTGTTGCCCCAAGTGGCCCTGTGCCTGGAAGACAGATGAATCTAGCAGTAGAAGCAGCTGACCAGAGGACACAGTGCCAGGACCAGATGCTCAGAAACGGGCGAACAATGAGCATCCAGTTTAGATGCCCAAAATTTTAGACATTTTGGAGAAGTGAGAATCTCAGCTATGAAGGCCACAGAAATCTGTAATGAAGAAATGTAAACAATTAGAAGATGATGTTGAAATCCAGCATAGCATTATCATTTTATCTGCATGCTTGATCAACACACCTCGGTAATGCCTTTCTTTCTTAGCAGCCAATGCCCATTCTCTAGGTTAAAAGGGCTACAGATTATGGGACTGGCACTGACTTCAAATTTGTTTACATTAGGGCTTCCCACTCAAAGCATTATGGTAGGAACTGTATGATGAAAACTGGTTTCTGCAGGGCAAGTATGGAATTAGGAGGGGCTTCTACTTGCAAATGAAATTAGTTGGGGTGTGTGGATGTTAAAGACGTTTCTTGAAATGCCATTTTGTAGAACATTGAAAACACAATTTCAGTTCTCTCTCTCACATCCCAACAGTCTGGCTCCTGGCCCAGCCACTCAACCCAAATCACCCTCAAAGGTCTTCCAAAATAACTTCTCAGCCAAAACCAATACTATCCTTCTAGACTTGTCAGCTATATTCAAAACCACATTCTTCTCCCCTCTAACACCCATTCTGGCCTCACATTCTGAGCTTTTGTCCCTTCCAGGTTCTCCATTTTCCTCGTCTCCAGAGTCAAATCTATAGCGGTTCTTCCTTAGGGATCATTCTAACTCTGATCATTTCAAGCCCAATGCTTGTGCATGAATTCCTGCCCTACCTCGTGCCCTAAACGCTACTTGTGAGTCTTGTATCTCTTGACGACAGGCCTTGAACTGCAGTTAAACACAGGAAAGTGACAACTCTGTCTTGATTCTCAACTCCTTGCTGTTGTCTTGATTTCTGTAAGCAAAATTTGAGTCATTTGCACTTTGTATGAATCCCTTTCCTTTCATTAAGCTTGTAACAGTTTGTTTTCTTTTTAGATAACATTTACTGAATTCATGTTCATTTAGTTACCCTCCACTCTTCCCTCTTCAGCCTTAGTCAAATGCAGGTTAGAGCCACCTACACGCATGTTCAGATAGAGACTCCTATTGCCCTGTTGAACAAAATGCAGTTAATAATTAATTGAATTCACCATCCCCTACTACCTCTTCCTATCTCACCTCAAGGTAACATTCTCAGCTCAGATTCTACAGACATCAAGTTGAGCTAATTTTCTCCATCTCCCCTCTCATTTTTCCTCGTTCTTTAAAGGACTTCCTTTTCTCTTCCTAAAACGTCTCCTCCATTCTTCAGAACCCCATCCAAATCCCTTTCTCCTAAGAACTTTGCATGGAGTAAGTGTAAAATGGGTCACTGGAACTGGCTTGCTTTCTTCCTCCTTCTACCGTGAGCATATGGTCTTAGGTGAAAAAGTATCCTGAGTCATTTCCTTTGGAAATGCACTTCTTTGAAAACTGGGTTATCTTTTGAATCTTAGGTAAAAATCTCTACAGTTGCCCTCCTCCTGTACCCCCCACAACAATACACATACAAAATTGAAATAATAACGGTGGTTACTAAAATTTTCCCTCCTTATGTATGCATTTTCTTTTCAGGACCCCCCTATGGCTGTAACACTTGGACTCCGAATGGAGGAGATGATTTTTAATCTTGCTGATACACATTTATTTTTTAATGATTTAGAGGTAAGAATTTAAACAGGTAAGAAGAGTTGTATTCAAAATCGAAACCCCTTAGATGGTTTGAATATATGCAGATAAGCTCAGAAAAATGGGAAGATGGAAATTTAGCCCAAGAAAACTGTAAAGTTCTTGTCAAGAGGAAGAATTGAATATACAAATATAAAAAGAAAGCTAAATTGTGTTAATGAATAGTACATATGTACTGGCACATATTTAGAACCCAAAAAGAAAAGAAAAGAAAATCCTTTGATTCGCCTATGTCTCAGAAGAGAAAAGGTCACCTTCGTTGTCCTTTATATCTATCCCTGTCCATTACTCATGGTTCTTTAATATGTCAGCCACACCCCATGTGGCCCCTTTGGAATCAACATTAGCTTTTTCAGCTTACTAACCAGAATAGTATTTTGGTTAATCACTAGATAGTTATTCATAAATGCTATCCACATTGATAGCATGGGCCATTAAAATGTGCAGACAATCCGAAACCTGATTTGAGTCAATGTTATTACTCCTTATTTCCTCCTTTTGTGGATAAAACACTACTAGAGCTCTTTACATAGCACATCTAACTGGTTTGAATGAATGTGTTTTCTCTTTTTTCTCTCATTTATTTTTCCATTTCCAATCTCAAATAGCACTACAGTGTCTAAAATGCAAACAAGAGGAAGAGGAAGAGAAAGCAATAAAAGAAAAGGCCCAAGAAAACTAGCCTCAAAATAACTAAATATGTGCTGTCGTCAGTTATATAATGTGTGTGTGAATAAGCTGAGTTATTAGCCATACAGAAGACCGAATTTAACCTAACTGGTCGGTCAGCCCTGGGCAGAAGTGCTTCTGGGTCAAGTACAACGATGCTGAAATAGAGATTTCTTATCTTTTTCTTTTTTTTTTAACACTATGTTTAAATGTATCTATCACATGGTTTCACAATGAAATAAAAGCATTTATCTGTAATCATTTTATGAAAGGGAGGGAGATTATTATTACTGAGCTCCCACTTTGTGCTATATATTTTATATTGGAATTTCCACTAATTAGTTAACAACCTACTGAAATAAGTATATTTAGCGTATTATTTTTTCAGAAGAGAAACTGTAGAGTCCAAAAACAGAGGCATCATGTCCAAGATTATGCACTAGCTAAGTGGTAGAGCTGGGACTTGACCCTGTTCTGTCTGTTTCCAGAATGCTTGCTTCTCTGCTCTCACCCAATTCTGAAAGTAAAAGGAGTGTGAGAGATTTAGTGAGTGACTTAAATAAGTCTCTAAAATTTGCAAGATCTTAAATCTAGTTTTAGTTCTCCTGGAGATAGGAGAGTGGAGTGGCTGGTTCGGCATGCCCTATAAAGGTATGTGCTTAAAATCTGTGTAATAGTATTTTTTTTCCTCTCCAGTGAGGACTGTTTTTACTAAATAATAAAAATTACTCTGTCTCAAAGTGTAATGGACAATGTGAAAAATTGTCTATTCTTGTCTACTATTTTTAGGCAAGTTTTCCAGTTTTAGATAGTAGAAAATAATAATCACCTCTTTAAAACCTGATTTAAAATAATCCTAACATGTCTTTCTGGTATATGGAAAGATTTTATATATACATGATAATAGGAAGCACATTTAACCTTGTTTGGTACTTGAATTTTTTAGTATACAGTGAAAGCTTTTTAAAAAAGTTCATTTTTCTTTTGGTAAAACTGGATGATCCTCTTTTTAGCAAGAATGCTGAGGTAATTGTTTTATTTGCTTTACTGCTGAAACCTGATGCCATAAAACACACTGACTTCAACTGTGGGAATTCATTAACTTACAAGCTTACAGTTCTGAAGCTGTGAAAATGCCCAGATCTAGGCGTCATCAAGATGCTTACCCCCTGCCCGTGATCCCAGGCATGTGCAAGGCACATGACAACGTCTGCTGGTCTCTCTCTCTTCTCTTCTGGCTTTTGTTGCTTTCAGCGTCTTGCTTCTGTGGCGCTCTCTCTCTCACTCATCACATTTATAAAGGACTTCAGTAAGAAGATTAAGACCCACCCTGGGCCACACCTTAAGTGAAATAACCTACTCAAAAGGTCCTGCTTAAAATAGGTTTACACTCATAGGAATGGAACAGCTTTAAGAACTAGATTTTCTGGGGTACATGCAGTTTTAAACCACCACACTCTACCCTTTGGACCCCAAAAAGATATGTTCTTTCCATATGCAAAATACATTCACTCTATCACAATATCCCAAAAGCCTTAAAACATTTCAGTAACAATATTAAGTACAAAGTCTCATCAAAATCATTCATAGGTGTGGTCTGTCTTGGGGCACAATCCCTCTTTGGTTGTGGGCCTGTGAAATTGCAGAGAATACAAAGGAAGGACAGTTGTAGAATAAACATGGTCATCCCTGTAGGGAGAAATTAGAAGGAAAACTGGAGTTACCAGTCCCAAACAATACCAGAACCCTGCGGGGCATACGCCATTAGACTTCAAGGTCAGGGCATCCTTCATCCTCCTGGCCTGTTAGAATGGCAGCCCCACCCTTTCCAAGTTCTAGCACATTGATCATGCCCTCCCCAATACTGGGGTGAAGGCTCCAGTAACTTTAGGTGAAGGTCAGGCTCTCGGGGTCCACCTCATCAAGCATCTGGGTGGTGGCCAGACTCTCCACATTCCCCCAGGCACCTGAGACTGCTAGGGTGGTGACACTCTTCCTGAACCACTGGGTGGAAGGTCCACCCTCTCCAGGCTCCAGGGCATGCTCACCCTTTCCACACACAGGGGTGGGCTCCCTCGCTTGGCCCAAGAAGATGATTTTAGTGTAGACCTCAGCTACCACAGTTCTGCCTTTGAAGTCATTTTTCCTTCAGTCTGTTCCTTTTCTGCCCCTTTTAGTCCAGGCTGGCAGTGGTTCCATTCATATAGATCTCGCAAAATGCCTGTCAGTTGCACATGTAGTTCCCAGGAGTCCAAAACATCAGACAATAGGTCTTTCCCGAAAGCCTTCCTGGGTAACGGCATTTCCGTTCCTGACTTGCACTGTGCTGACTGGATCCATGTTCAGTTAAGCCCTCACACAGAGCACTATTCTCTGGTCGTAACTTTTTTGTTGTTCTGGTTTAGAATGTGATAAAATTCCCTTTGATTCAAACCCTGAAACTTAGCCATCCAACAATGAAATACTTGAATGTCTGCATGTAGGGTGATTGAACTTTGATTCTACACACATGTACATATTCAGACAAAGTGCCCAAAGAAACTCAAAAGTATATTATTGACTTAAATGAAGTAAGTAAACACTGAAACTAATAAAATCTAAACAGTAGCCATCAAGATCTTTCAGTATAGTTACATAGATACCTGTTCTCCTTCTGCATCTGGATTTGAAAGTCAACTTTGCTTTCACAAATCTTCTCCGATAAACCTTGTGCAGGCAAAGATTGCCATGTCTCCCTAACTGGAGGTGTGAAGCTATTACTGCTTCTGCTGACAAAGAGGAGGACAGTTCCTTAAGAGAGTAATTCCACTGTCCATTTGTGATGTGTGTTTCCTTGTACATTTAATCTCTCAGGTTCCTTTTTTTAACCTAAAAATCTAATTTGAGACTTAAATCCATCAATAGCTACTGCGACATATGTAGTGCCAGCTGCTCTTCAAATAATTCCTTAAAGATACAAATTTTAATCCCCCTAATAAACACTTTACCACATCCTGCCCAACTACAAAGAAGCCAGATACTGACACCTCTTCTCCTAAGAGGAGGCTCTCTCTGTTTAAATAAAATGTTAGTTCAGTTAGAATAACTTCCAGAAAAGAAGGTACCAGAGCAGATGGGGTGGCAAAAATGATAAAAATAAACTGCTGTGAATTTTAACTGATTAATATTAGTGGCAACTTTACAGTCACCTTATTTTCCAAAAAGATAAAATAAAAAATTTCGATTAGTACTGGAATTATTTCAAATGTTTGAGTTCTTTGACTGAAAATTGTTAAATAAATCCAGAGCATTCCAGTGTTTCTAGTACCTCAGGTTTTGGTCCAAATGATTAGTGCAAAGCTCCTCAGAGTGAAAGCTAATTGAAAAACAATTATTTGGAATTTTCTAAAAATGCAAATGATTGAAATTCATGTTTCTTTCATTTGATTGTAATCCTCGGGCAACAGTCCAAAGTCAACAGGCAGAGTTTAGACATAATTTTAAAAAGAAGTTAGATTTGGAAAAAAAAAGCTCAAATATAACTTCAAATATGGGACTCATGGTACAGTAAGCTTGATATACTGTTGTCCTCAGGAGTAAAAAATAAATTTGGGGTCAAGCCGTATACAAATTAATCATGTGAGTTAATACTGGAAATGTGAGAAGAATTTCTCCACAAATTAGGATGAGAGGGTATTGAATATAGAAATAGCTTCTAATTATAGGGTAATTTGCCTGGATTTCACCCCCTCCCCCCAATAAATATCCTCTTACAGCCTTTAACATCTAGAATATCATTATTTTGTATCACCATAACTCTGTGTTAGGGAAGTTAAATGGTTGTGATAAGTCTATCGAGAATCATCATTTGTCTAGACTTCTACCATGTATTCAACAAATAATTGTTAAGTGCCTTAAGTGGATTTATATCCTGGTGAACCACAGCCACCCTCAGGGAGCTTCCAGTCAGAGTAAAACTTTTTTCTGCCCTTAGGTACAACTGTCTATTATAGAGATTTATTCAAGAATTCCTAAATCTGTTATTTATATAAATCATATGAACTTTTAAAATTAATTTACCTGGATTTTCAAGTATTATAACAAAATTGTACTGATTGGGGAACTTATTGAGTATTATATTTTAAAAGAACCGTGAGTCAGCTAGGGATCCTTCTGAAACTGGATAAACAAGCTGGAGACTAGCTGTTAAATATTTGACTACCAGATACTTCAGAGTCCTCTATATGATTAGTAGCTGAAAAGCCTCTGTTTTGCATGGAATAGTATTTTCACATTTAATATTTTCTTTAAAAAATTGGTGATAAAGAGTAGGCACTGTGTATGTCATAATATGTGAATATAATTGAAATAATTTGAGTGGGGAAAAAAAGAATGCCAAAATGCTAAACCATACTTATTCTGAGGTTAGTAGGGACTAGATATTTTAAATGACCTATCCAAATTCCACCTCCAGATCCTGTAATATTTCACTGGAACTTTGCAGATTAATTGAAGGTGGAATAAAACTCTTAGAACAGCAGACAAGAATCGAATGCTTATAAAAGCAAAAATCTTACCATTTGAACTGAGCACTCTGTAACTTAAAATCAAGTGATGTATGGGTATACTTACCTGAAGTTTATTTTCCTCTGAGTTTGTAACACATTTGAGATGATAAATCATCATTATTTTCCTTTTAATCTATACATATTCTCTTCAGTTAAAAACAAAAGCTGAAACAAAGCAAAAAGGAAAGCAGGTCAGCTCCTGTGGTTATTACCTTTTATTGTCTGGTTTGGGCTGAGACCAGGACTTTAAATATAACACCAGCATGGTCCTCTCATTGTATTTCTGGCCCAGCTAAATGGGAGAAGTTGTGGAATTCTCACAGGACACCATAATCGCTCAAGCCCCTCTGTTGTGCTCAACAAATAGTAAATTTTAGTCACCCCTTGAGATGTTCAAGTCAAAGTACACACAACAGAAACGGCCGAATATGAAGAAAAGCAACACTTCCCAAGAGAATTTCTTATCAGTAATTCCAAGGTTCAAATTATCTTCAAATTGCTTTAAAGAACCCCACACGCCGTAGGCTTTCGGACCCTTTTTTATGGCAGTCTTCTGGATTTAGATCTTTAGAGGAGAAGCGGTGCCATTTCCAGGCCTGCAGGAAACAGGAGATGGTGGGATGGCTGGGCAAATGCTGCCCTCTTCTGGCCACAGCCTAATCAGTGGGAGGATGGGAAACTGGCCGTGGTGACACGCATCGTCTGAAAAACACTGACTTTCCCGATGTTTTTAACAGGAGTGTGATCAAGTTCACATAGATGATGTTTCCTCTGATGATAATGGGCAAGACTTAAGGTAAGCCACGCCTTTCTGTGTGCTGTTTCCAACAGAAATTCAGCTATGGAGTTTTGCACATGTAATTATTTCTTTTATTTCTTTTTAATGTATTTTGGGTGTTGCAGTACCTACAGTTTTGCAACTGATGGCTTCCATGCAGCTGCAAGTAGTGCAAACCTTTGTTTGCCAACAGGTGTAAGAGGAGGGGTTGACTGGATGAGGAAGTTGGCTTTTCGTTACAGAAGAGTAAAAGAATTATATAACACCTACAAGAACAATGTCGGAGGTATGTGTGGCTCTATATATCTAAGACACTCAGGTCTCGGTAGAATTCAATCTGTAACTCCATGTTAGAGTTCAAAGAAATCACCACCAGCTTACAGTGAGCAACACTGGACAGGAATTTTAAATTCTTCAGAATTGGCAGGGAAATTTTCAACTGCAAAATAAAGCAAACAGCTCTGTCGATGGAGTTGGAAGTTCTTTGCGAAATTCTGTCCCCAGATGTTTGGTCACGATTTAAAGCTGAGAATTCGGTTTGCCCTTCTTCAGCTGATGCTTGGGACTTTATCAGTGAGACCAGGCAGAGGAAATGAGGGAATCGTTGCAAATCAATCACTGGGAAGAAGTTGTTAGCAATCATCGCCTTTTTGAAATCCTATCAGAAATTAATATAACCAGTGGTTAATGTTATTCATTTCAAGGAGTTTCCACAAATCTTATTTTATCCTTTTGAAAATTGCATAGTACCCAACAGTATTTCTTTCCCATGTATAGTGTTAACTTTGATTGCCATGATTTTTTAGAGTTCAAACTCTGTAGGTAGGATCTAAACTATTTTAGACCCCTCATATGTATATGGACTGGTGACCTCAAAACTGAGATCCTGGAGGTGCTTCTTAATGTGATAAACTTTGATGATCTCCTTTATTAGGAATACTTCTAGGTCACAAGATTCCTGGGATTAGCTAATAAGTCACATAAAATTCTACTTCTAGAGGTTTTTGTTTATATTTCCTCTCTTTTTTAAAAGAGGAAGGGTAATTTAGAATATAAAGCAGAATCCAAAATGGAATGGTATAGTTAAATGTACATGTATGTACTGTACACATGTGTATTTGCATATGCGACAGAACACATTAGCGTCTAATACAGGTTTCATATGGAGAATATATGCCCAACACCCTTGAGGGTGGGCCAGTGCCTCTGTTCAACTTGTATCCCGTGCCCAGCAGCGAGGCAGGTAATAGATGCTCAATAACTGAAGAGAACCTAAATGGCATAGCACTGTAGATAATAATAATGCTAGAACCCAAAGGGAGGTTAGAGACTGCCTAGTGAAAGCCCTTCATTTACAAGTGAGAAATAGGCCCAGGCTGCTCCTGGGCCTTTCGGGCTCCAGGGTTCCTAATTCACTCCAGTGCTCTTAACAAGATGCCTTTGTAAAATCGAATAGATCCGTATTCTAGCTGAAATCAGATATGGGTAGGTACTATATTTAGCCTTAAAATGAATACTCCTTTGGGAACTTTGAATTAATTTTTATCATTCAGGTATGCCATTATTTCTATTGTTATAGCTAAAAATTAACAAGATTACTAAGAAATAATCTTACAGCTTAAAACGTTTGGACAACCACATGGGAGTCCATTTTCTGTGATATGTGAGCATCTCTTTATTGAATTTAGGATCGATGAGACTTGCTAGAAGCTATAAATTTTGATTTAAAAAAAAATCTTCCACTTCTGTATGTTCTCCTAGTGCTCTGAAATACACTTTAAATCTGAAATCTTCCTTTTAGATGGCATTTACATGATCTTAGCATCATAAAAGCAAGGTCTGGATCTACTTAGATTAAAAATTAGAATGCCTGCCTCTTTTCTTATTATAACATCAATGTAGTTTTCAACAATTGTCCACAACATTCATATATTTCAGTATTCTAAACACAATGCTTAACTTCTTGTTACAGAACAAACTATTTGCGGTAGCGTTTGCACTAGCACTAGAAACAGTTTAATAGCTATGTATGATAATGTCATTATTATTTCAAAGTGCTAATGATTGATTATTAAGAAACTAAAGATTTTCAGGCAGCCCAAAGGTTCATCTATCTAGACCTGGCACAGCCCAGCGACTCCCCAGGCCTGCTCTGTCCAGCCTTGGAGGGGGCCTAGGTTGCGAGTTTCCGAGCTCTCACTGTGGTGGGCATCCGCTGAACAGTCTCGGGTTCAGTAAGGTCAGAGGTGGGGCCCCCTTTTCAATGGTATATCCCCAGTTTTTAGCCCAGTGCCTGACACCTAGAAGCTTCTAATATCTGGTGAATGAATGAATAGGTGATTGATTCTGAATGAAGAATCAATGTTGGTATACATGGGTCTCTCCATTTCTGGTAAATATTGGAATAAAGAGTATCTATATTAGGCAGAAGGGAGGCCATACTAGGATTCCTGGAAAAAAAAAAAAAAGTTTCCCCTTTGAGCCTGCCTCACTTTTTGATGTTGCAGGACTCCTTGGCCCTGCCAAGCGAGATGCATGGCTGCAGCTAAGGGCAGAGATCGAAGGTCTGACGGACTCCTGGCTAACAAATGCACTTAAGTCTTTATCAATTATTAGCACTAGGTAAGTAGTATTGTTGCAGCTTGTGTGTTTACTATATTGAAGAAGTGGTTCTAATAGCATGACATATACAAAGTGTTTTCATTCCTGGACTATTTTAGAGTTTGAAGGGACCTAACAAATCAACCACTCTAGTGATTTCCAGCCTGTGTGTGTGCATGTGTGTGTGTGTTGGAGCTGGTAAAGGCTATTACCTCTCAGAATAACCAGGAGATCCCATCTTCCCAGGCTTCTCTCCTCATAACCATGGATAACCCCACAGATAGCTCAAATGGCTTCTAATGAAACAGGAGAGAGAGTGCTCTCTTAGTGGCAGAGTAACACTATGATGGCTAAATAAAACAGGCTGTTTATACCCAAAATGCATGTTTTTAGGTATTTCTGGCTAAAATATAAAATACACATAATTTAAATGCATTTAAGAAACAAGAGAAGGGGAGGGGGCAGATGTGACTCAAGTCATTGAGCACCTACTTCCCACATGGGAGGTCCTGGGTTTGGTTCTCAGGACCTCTTAGAGAAAACAAAGAACAAGCAAAACAAATGAAAAAAACCAACTCAGAGAAGCCAGTGTGGCTCAGTGATTGAGTGCCAGCTTCCCACATTCAAGGTCCTGGTTTCAATCCCTGGTACCTCAAAAAATTTTTTTCTGTTTTAGAAAAAATTCTAACCTAATCTTTTTTGTTGTTCAAACTTAATAGTGAAATATTGACTTCTTAGTGGTAGATAACAGAATTGATGGATTTATAACTGGTTGAACAACCACGTGTCTTAAATGCTAATTAATTAACTAATAGAAGTCTGGAAAGTGATAGGTAGTGCAGACGGGATAAGTCTTCCTTCTGTCCTTTTCTGTAGTTTTATTTCTGCATGAGATCAGTAAATAAAAGCATGCTTAGCAAATTTATAGATATCACAACAATTCAGAGAGGGATGATATCTGGAATGATTGAATCAGGATACAGAAATATCTTGTCAGGATAAGAGGAGAGTCCCATATTAAGTACAGGAGAGTAATGGAAAGGAGCCGGGTGGCATCATGGGGCGCTGCAGGGGTATTCGAGGCTAAAAGAGGAGGGGGAGGCAGGACTTCCTGCATCTGCACTTTGCTCCGCAGGCGCCACATGCCAGCAGGAGTGATGACAGTTGAAGGTGAAGGCGGTGCCCTGTACCCTGCGGGGTGGCCACAGGGCCTTAGGCCGTGCAGACCACGTGGAAGCAGCAACTGAGGAAGGAACCAGGGAGTTCAGGCTGAAGAAGAGTCAGGTGTGGGGGAAGATTACCGATTTCTTCTACATGAACTGTTAAACCGGAAATAAATTTGATTTCTCTCTGTATCTGTAAAGGAGAGAATTAGGACTAATGAGTAGGAATCCTTGGAAGAGGGATTTGGGGCTCCATGTAAAGAAGACTTGTCTACCCATTTGATGTTTGAAAGTGGGACTGGCTGTCTTGAGATCTCAATAGCTGGTGACACGAGGACCAGAGGTCAGAGAAGCTGGGAAAAGAGGTCTCCTGAACCCCAGAAATTGTGGGCAAAATAGAGCGGGATGTATGTTTCTCTTAGGAGAAGGTCCGCAGCTTTCATATTTTAAAAAAAAGAGATGTCTCCCAGATTGTTAGAAACCAAAAATTACTAAACTGGATGGTTAAACAGATGGCCTTAAATTAATCACCTACAAGGGCTTGCAATATTAAGAAGCAAGAAAGGGAAGGAGAAAAAGAAGTCAATGATGCACATTGAAGTGCCATGCAATTTGCTAAGTTACCTGCGTGTATTACCTTTTGTGTCGTTTCCACAAAATCCCTGGGAAGTCAGAAAAACAGATGCTTATACAAAACATCGCTGATTTCCATATCAGAGCCTTTAGAAATGTTTATACACTCTGACCCTAAACTCTCTTCTGTGAAAATTGTCTAAGGACATAATCAAAGCATTTACATATATGTGTGTGTGTTTGTGTGTGTGTATATATATATATATATATATAGTAGCATTATTTATAATATCGAGAAATCAAAAGCAATCTAAGTGTTTAGGCTTAAATTTTTTAATTATGGTGCATCTACATGATAGAGTAGTTTGCATGTATTTTGTTTTATTGGGAAAGGGGGAATGATAAGCAATGTCATATATATTAATAAGCACATGATTTAAATAAATGAAAAAGTAGAATACAAAATTGTATGTACAGTGTGATCCCAATGGAAAAAATATATACACATACAGAAGCAGACAGTAAATGCACAAAATGGAGAGAACAGTTCTCTCTTGATAGTTAGATAAGTGATGCTTTTCATTTTCTTCTTTGTATTTTTCTGTATTTTGTAAATTTTCCATTATGAGTATACACTACATTGATAATAAAAAAATTTATGTAACTCCAAAGATCACCGAGTGTAAATGGTAAAACTGGATTTCAAGACCACATCTCTAAATTTAAAAAGTCTGTGCTTTATTTTATTCTGCCATGTTTTTGTTCCATGGCTTTCATCTATATTTGACTTTGAATAGCATCTTGTTTGGACACAATGTGATGTAGACCTTCAAGTGCTACAATATAGTGATGTGTTTATATGTTATTCTTAGTCACTTTGCCATTATTTGGGGAGTTTCTGTCTGTTGATAGGCAAGTCATTTTCTAGGTCTTCACTTCCATATCAGTAAAATTAAGGATTGGGTTGATGATACTAAATTTCTACCTCTAGAAGCCTGTGTTTCTTTATCCCATATAACTGGTAATTGCATCACTTGCTTCCAAGAGTCAGAGCTCCCATTCAAAGCTAGGTATCTTTGGAGATAATTTAGAAATGAAAATGTTTTTAAAGACTAGTTCATAATTGTTTTTGAATTAATTATTATTTTTCCTTCCAAATGGTATGTCTAAAGAAAATAAAACATAATATTAAGTACACTAGGAGGTAAGTGTATACATGCCATGAAAAGTAGCATTTACCTTGGTCTCCCAAGTTGCCATTGAGATCAACTTCTTTAAAATAAATTCACTGCTATGAATAGAAGTCTAGGAAATTCTAGAAAGAATTCTAGAGACTTTTTCTCAGGTCCTCACCTATATGTATTAAAGGCTTGTGAGACAAAATATCTAATAGCAAAAGGTCCATAGCTTTATGTTTTCTGATTCCCAATTTCATGTATGTAGTTGAGCCACTCCAGGCAGGATGGGCCAACTTCCTTATAATACAGAAGGAGGGGCCTCAGTGCATTCTTTCTATGTCTTCTCCTCACAACCCCCAATCTCTTGTGTTTCCTCAATCTGCCCCAATATCCTAACAAGTGAGAAACAGCTCTAAATCGCACAAAGGGTGGACCTTTGCAGAGTGGTTGAAACTGGACCCACTAAACGCAGTTTGTCCTTTACTTACAGTTGAGGAGGTTCAAGAATTCACCCCATTTGGCAATGAGTAGGAATCCCCTCTACTTGATCTCCTCAGGATCCATCATCTGTCACCCCATTGATTGGGACTCTCTGGGCTCTTAGAATCCAAAAACTTTTTCTGCCCATCCCATCACCCTCTTTCTGTCTATGTCCTGTGCTTCCCAGGCCTGGAAAACTCTGGGGCACGGATTCATAGAACCAGAAAAAAAACATACCTGATCGAGGTACTTGTAAAACTTAGAGCTAAGCCACCCCCTCCTCTTAGAAGCCTCCTATGATTGCTACTGGCAGAGGTAGGCATTCTCTGAGGTCCCAAAGGGACTTGTGGATATCTTCATTATAGAATACATTTCAAGTACTTAGCTATGTACTTGTCTTTTCTCTCTACTTCGCAGCCTAAAGCAGAAGATAACAAAACAAACATGTCGTTCATCCATAACTTATTTTCGCTCATTGTCTTCCAGATCCCTCACTTTCTCTAGCACCTTTCATGGTGTCTGCCAGAGAGTAGACACTCCATAAATAATTCTTGAACGTTGAAAGGTTAGATTAACAGGGACCCCTTACTATGGAATTCAGAGACCACAGTGGCAATTTAAAACCTGTTGTTTTAGAAGTCATTTAGTATTAGAAAACAAATCCATATATTTCCTCCCCACTTAGGAGTAACTGCGTAAATGTTTTGGTAACAACGACCCAACTGATCCCAGCACTTGCAAAAGTTCTACTCTACAGTTTAGGAGGTGCTTTTCCCATTGAAAATATTTACAGTGCAACTAAAATAGGTAAGAAATTTACTTTAAATATTTTTATTTTAAATATGAAATGTGTTCACATCTGTGTTTTGTGGGAGTTTTTAATATGTGAATCTGCATGGTTCCCTTTTTCAGCAATTTTGCTATTAGAGCATCAAGCAAATCTGAATAGAGCTCAGATAGCAAAGTCCCCTGCAACTCATTGTACATGTGCAAATTTTATGAGGACTATTGACTTGTGAAATTCTGAACTTAGTATCTGGGTAGTTCTGACTCACTTTTTATATTTCATAGAGCTCTATGGCACATGTTATCTAAATCATATGCACTTTCTCTAGCCACGGTATTTACTATTTTAATTAGTATGTTTTATGGCATTGCATCCTTACATATGCAGTATTTTAGATTTAAGATAAAAATACTATTTTGGCATTACAGGAGCGCCTCAGATGAATTGAACTAGTTGTCCTTTATTCTAGAAAAAAAAATTCCATGAATCAGAAAATATAATTGGAATATTCATATCACATGAGTGGCTAAAAATCTACATTTTCAAAAATGTGCAGTGGCGATCAGAGAACCCCATCCTTGTTTATTTGGATAATGTCTATCTGTGGAGCCATCTTTGACTTTAAGTGCGTTTTGCAGACTATGACTTCTATTAAACTTTCAAAAGCCAAACCTCATCAACTCCTGCCATCTTGAAAGAGTTAAAAGAAAACAGCTCATGCGTTCCACTGTCTGTCAAGGAAATGCCTGGGGAAGTAGATGGGCCTTTATAGGGTGCCCAGAAGGTCAACAAATGCAGGCTTTGGCACCCTGACAAGAGAAGTTCAAAATCCTAAAATCCCCCACCAAAAATAACCTGCCCAGGGCCTTGCGAAGGTCTGATAACGGCACTGGCAAAAGGAGCCCCTGGTTGCAGCTGTCTCAGGACCACAGTTAAAGAGAGCCCAGCATTCTCATAAAGGAAACTCCACATTGTCCTACACATTGGATTGGCCTGATGCCAATCCAATGCATTTTTTACATAAATGTATGTATTTGTGTTAGCAGAATTAATATATGGGAGAACTTGATTTTGCTTTTTGACAGTTCACATCATTTGACCCCAACATAGACATTTCTTTTCGTAAGGCCAAGTTGTTCCTTATATTTTATCTGAAAAAAAATCATTTTATTTTTCCCTTTAAGCTAGTATTAATGCAGAAGTAGCCATGGCTGCATGAACATGCTGGAAGTGAGAGTGAGAGAATACTAATGTTGTAGAAGCAAAGAACACATAGATATTCCACGGTGGTATTCCCTTAGTGCAGTCGGAGGGTATGGCATTATCAGTGCAGTAGCCCAGTCAGAAAACACCTTTAGTAAAATCAGTCTGAGCAGACTAGCTCCCATCCACTTGAAGAAAGCCATTACTTATCAAGGTAACCCCACATCTTAGGATTTCCTCTTTCCTTATAAGTGAATCTTCAGTTTCTTGCAATGACATTTTTAGCCTATTTTTTAAGAGTACTTAAAATAAATTAGATAAAATTGAGCTATAGAATCAAATAAAAAATATTACTAAAACTTACAGTTGAAGCTTGTAAAATTGTTCCGATATTCTTTTGGGGGAGCAAAACATACTAACACTTTCTCTGGGTCAAACGCTTTAGTCTCTGCTTAGGACAGACTACTTAATCGTAGTCTTAACATAACTTAATAGACTTATGTTATTCAAACCTGTTTGTTGGTTTCTTAGACCTAGAGGTTGCAAACTAGTTTTAAGTGATGTGCAAGAGAAATTCACCTAACACTTTATAAATCTTTAGGATAACAAATGCAGTGGCTGGAAGAATAAGCAGTGCATTGTTTTTCAGGCAAGGAAAGCTGTTTTGAGCGTATAGTGTCCAGATTTGGCACTAACATAACTTATGTTGTGATTGGAGATGGCCGAGATGAGGAGCATGCTGCTAACCAGGTAACTTCACTCTCAACTGTATCTCATTTATCTTCCAGGAAAAGAAAGTTGCTTTGAACGAATAATGCAAAGGTTTGGCAGAAAAGTAGTATATGTTGTAATTGGGGATGGTGTAGAAGAAGAACAGGCAGCAAAAAAGGTAACCCGTCTCAAACAATGTTGGTGTGATACTTCTAATGCAAGCCTTTTTGTTTGCATTCCTGTAGTTTGGCCCAGTGGCAGCTTTTCCAATGATTTCAATTAATAGGTGCAAAGCAATGAAAGCATGAGAAGGTCATTACTTACATTCAAATGAACCATTTGGAGTCTAGCATTTTTTGCCTGAAATTTGATAGGAAATGCAGGAGAGTTTAGTTATATTTATCTGTATGTGTAAATCTATGTGTTTTTAGATATGAATATACACACACACATGCCCCCACACACAGATGCTGATGGCCCAGGGTCTATAAGAAAGATGGGGGGAAACGACCATGAAATTCAACAAGATAAGGAGGTTTAATGAGCCCCATAGAAAAATCATGCAAAGGGCCCAGTTCTTACCCTTTTCCTCATCCATGCCTTTATCCCACATGGTCCTTGTGAGTGCCAGGGAGTAAGTATGCTCTATGATGATAAATGCTAAGAGTAGATTTAATAGATGAAGACAAAAGCTGTTGAGAGAAAATTCAAGAAAGCTCAATTGGAATGGCACGTATTATTCAGATCCCTTTTTACCAACTTGTCCTAGAGACTTAGAGACGTGCCTCACATCTAGAAGAGTGCCCACGGTTTTGGTGAGCCATCGTTACTTGATTGAAATCCAGCAGCTGGCCGTGAACGCAAGCAGACCTCCTCACCCTGGGTGTTTAAATAAGCCTTTTCATTTGGCCCGTATTTCTGAAGAAGAAACCAAGGCAGTTGAAAATGAGTAAATGATTGTTTCAAGATCAAGAGAGGCGTGATGTTAGGGTTGACCTCAGACACAAGACTGTCAGCACAACCCAGAGCTTTACCACCTCATTCAATGAATGATGGCAGAACATTGTCTAGCTAAGATAAAAGTGCTAGACTTTATAAAACAAAGCAAAATGGGCACTTACTATTTTAAAGCAATGCCATATCAGCTCATATTGTTTTACATAGAAGGTATTTTTATTCTTGCTATCCTGAGAAGATTTCAAATCATCATCTATTAAAGCCTTCACTAAACACTTCCATGTGCAGGAGGGTTTAGTTGATTTCTGTTTTCCAAAAAATTATCAACTTAAAGATTTCCCTAGAAAAGTTTATGGATGTAATAGAAAGAGAAAGGAGATGATTTATGTTTCTAGTCAATTCACATCAAGCAAAATGGAGAAAGAGAAACTGCTTCTACTTTAGAAGGCTTGGTGACAGCCTTGGCAGCCATACTTGAAACTCTCCGTGCTTTTCCATAGCGTTAAGAGCTGCTGCAGGCTCTGCCACCCACAGAGCACCTTGGTCCTAATTAGCAAAGTCTGTGACACAAGCCAGCCCACCGGCCCCAAGGATACCCTGTATGAGGTGAGGGCTGCAGCCTCAAGGAACCCAGCTTTCGTTCCTGACTATACTTGAAATGCTTCCAGTCACACACTGTTGGAATCTCTTCTGGAGTTTGTCAATGTCCTGAGTCCATGCTGCTTTTATTTTTCATATTGGCACCAAAATTGCACACAACAAATAGCAGTAATGATGCAGCCACTGCCAGGAATATTTTACATGTCTTTTAGCCTCTGTGAAATTCGTGTATGTCTGGATTGGGGATGACAAAATTCACTTTTCCAAACCAGAAACAATATATGTCTTTGAAAAGTGAAACTTATAAAGTCTGCTCCAATTATCTACGGTGTGAAAGCTAGACATGTTACACCAATTGTTATACCTTCTGCTTTACACCCATAACTTCAGGAGAAAAAGGCATGACTCCAAGTGAATAAGAACCTTGGCTAGAATGTACTTCCAAGTGGGTGTTTATGTAGGTACAGTTGTGGTGATGGGAAAGGCTTACCATTCTATTTTGAAATCCAGGTGGTTGGTTTCTCTAGTATCCAGAATGCATGCTCTCCTTTGGATGTAGCTGTAATCGCATGTGCAGAAATATTAAGTACTATTTTGTTACTACAAATAGATCTGAGCTGAATGGAAATAAAGTAACTTCTAGCTGAATTTCTGTACTTTAATTTGACCTAATCACATACCTTGTTTTGGAAATTTAGGAAGAAATCTCATACAGGGAAAGTAATGTATATCAGTGCTGTCCTATAGAAATATGTAATGAGAGCTGCATATGAAATTTTAAATGTCCTAGAAGCCACATTTTAAAAAGTAAAAAGAAACAGGTAGAATTAATTTTAATAATATTTGTAATTAACCCAATATATTCAAAATATATTGTCTCAACACCAAATCAATGTAAAAATTATTAATGTGATAGTAAAATTTTCTTCTTCATTCTAAGTCTTTGGAATCCGGTGTGTATTTTACATTGGACTAGCCACATTTCAAGTAAGCGGTGACCACATATGGCTTACCGTTACCTTTTAGGACAGCACAGAATTGTGTAAGAATAGTCATGAATGTGATGAAGCTTAATTTTTATAGTAAAATGTCTTTCCCATTATGTATATGTGTGTCCATTAGATATGAATATATATTCTGTACATATATGTTTCCTAGAAGATGTCATCCAACCCAAACTTAGAAATAACATTTCTCTTTTCGTTAATTGCTACAGTGCAGTGTTTCTCAACCTTTTTTTCATTATTATCCCCGAGCAGAGTCTTTTCAGACTTATTTTTCTTAATAATCCCTCTCCTATGAAATTTTAATACTACATATATGCTGTATACCGGTTTCTCTTTGCGGGGCATGAACCATTGTAATGTCTAAGATTGTTTTGCCTCAGTCCCCACAAGAGCCCATTTTGTTCCCCTGGGGGAAGTTATCTCCCCATTGAGAATGCGCACTAGAGTTTCTTCTGTGAGCCCTACACCAGTGAAATAAATCACGTCCACTCTATTGGCCTAAATGAACAGTCACCCCAGAGCAGTGTGAAAATTGATCATCCACATACAGTTTTATACCTTATAAAATCCCATCTTCAAATTGTTTTAAAATAGAAAGGAATTCATGATTTTTTGCTCTCAAGTAGGCAAAAAGGCCTTGGACTTAGGAAGTCCATGCATTTTCACTTTATTTTTAACTGAGAGGGAGACCTTTAGGAGTGACGTAATGACTGAAAAGTCGTTTTCCATCCTCCACGGAGGATTTTGATGTTTTGATGCTGATGTTGATAATGATACCTCCAGAATAAATACTCAATTGCATGAGAAAATTCAATATTGGCTTTTGTCATCGTTAAAATCCAGTTCAGATCTATTTCTTTGTGATTTATGCCCTCTCGATGCTCCCAAGCCTTCCGGTGTCATCATCCCTCCGTTAAGCTCCTTGCCTTGGCCTTGGGTGGACACCACAGCCTTGCGCGTTGCCGCCGCTGTGCTGAGACGATAGTTACGCTCTCTCTCCATCCCTCCCCTTCTCTCTCCCGTCCCTCCATCTCTTCACCGCACAGCACAACATGCCCTTCTGGAGGATATCAAGTCACTCCGACCTCTTGGCGCTACACCAGGCACTGGAATTAGAGTATTTGTAACTGTGTTCTCTAGCTGGAGATCCGTTTTTTTGTTTTTTGTTTTTGTTTTTTTTAAATATTTCAAGTACACTGAATTTTTATGTGTGATTCAATGCCTCTGGCTCTACACATATAAATTGTCTTAAAGGATGAAGTCATCTTTGGAATGAAAATTCCAGAATGAAGAATTCAGATTGCTGAATGGCATTAAACATTAGTGCTACAGAAAGGAAGCTCTATGGTCTTATATTTACAATCCTTTAATGGTTTTAAAAAACAAAATCTGTGGAGGTTGCTGGTACACACCGAATGAGTCCTAACTGGAATTCACTGCTTTAGCAAAGAACTCTCTCCCTGGAAAGCACCAACTCACGGGTTCCGTCTGACAAGGTGGTGTTCAACAACATTCCTCAACATGGGATAGCTTCTCAGCTCTGAGGTTTGAATCTGACTTTAGCCTACCTAGCCCAGAAAATCTGAATTGGAATGCACTCAGACTGTATAAGGACAGTCCTTTCTAGACCTGTAATTTGTGTAAATTATTGAAGAAAATAATTTACTGTGACTTTATTAGCAGCTGACTTTGAACGTGGATGCAATTTTTTTCTTTCGTTGGTGGGGGAGGGGTGTGGGAGGGGAAAGAGGAATATAATATTGTCTTTTTTTAAGTTTGGCAAACAGAATGTTCATACCGATATGCTGTGCCTTAAAGAAAAGACAGCGTTTGTGTGTTACAATGTAACTTTGGTTAAAAAATCTGTAGATAATGAAAAACAAAACCTTTGTTATAGCTCATTCTCAACATGACCAAATTGAAAATTCAAGCTATGGAAGCTTAATATTGCAGCAAGAAACTGCATATTTGTTGCAATAAGAAAAAAATAAAGGAAAGCTTGTGTTTTTATTTGGGTTCTTAATAATTCCAGTCATTGCATGAGGCAACTATTTGTGCATTCAGCCATAAACAGATGGCTTGCAAAAGACTGTGGGACCTCTACCTAGAAAGTGAAATATATGTTGAAGACTCAAGTACACTTTCTACAGTTTTACTGGAGAAAACTAAGAGCCATGTTCATGACAACTTGCACAATTTTGAGCTTGAGACTTTCTGGTATGTGTAAGTTGCATAGAGCAAAATATTCTCATGCAAATCATTAAAATCTATCACCCCAACTTTTTTTAGAAGATGTGTATTACGTGAAAATGGCTTAACATAAAGCTAAGTGCATGCGTCCTCCTACCATTGTGAAAATGAAATGTCATCAGTAGTTGAAAGCCAATGCCCAAGATGGCTTTTAAGAAAGTGAATTTATGAAAATTTTACCTATGTTTTCCATAAACTAAATTAGCAAGTGAGCAGGATCTTGGCAGCATTACTGAAATCACGACAGTAAAATATGACCTGGTTCTCTGTTTTAGCAGAACACACCAATGCAGTTTCTCTCCATTGCAGACTTGCGTGCCTTCATTTCTGCATGTACGTTCCTGCACAGTTGACTATATTCATTGCAAGGAGAACCTGTCATCGTTGTGTTTGCATGTTTTGTTTTAGTTTTTTTCACGGTTAGAAACATGACACAAGTTCTCCTGTCATTTTTCTATGACCTGATTTCCCTTGTGGAAATGTAAGACCTCAAGATCTAGGAGCGTTTTTGTGGTGTCTGCAACTGCAATTCTGTGTTTATAATGTCCTAATGTGGAACCTGGAGTCCAGCTACAAGGCAGTGCCCTCTTCAGAGAGTGGTCTGTGATCTTTCGTCAACTGAGGTTTTTGCAGCTTCAGTAAGGTCAGGGCTTTGCACACTGGTCACAACAGTCACTATGGGAATATGATGTGCTTTTTCTCGGCTGTAAAACCTGTGTTTCTTCACTGAATGCTAAGGCTATGTTTATATTGGGCAGAAAGAGATTGAGACTCCCAATTTTGCATAAGGCTGTGATTTATGCGATTTAATAAACCTTAAGCTTATTGTTTAAATTTTGTAGCTTTTGGCTGCCTGTAACCCAAATGCTGCTGCAGACAAATTAAGGTTGGAATACTTGTAGTAAAATAATAACAAAATCCTACACTTCTTTTGTCCTTTATCTTGAAAATAACAGTGTAAAAAATGAAAGTTGCGTTGATTATCAGTGCTTTATTTTGT
>PVKH010003381.1:0-25061 GCA_004027955.1 Chaetophractus vellerosus
TATGAAAAATGATCAGTTAAGGGAAATTTGCTTTAGAAATGGTGTTTAATTAAATTGTAAAATTCAGCACAACTGATATTTTCTTCTAAATTCTTAAGACTTTTATAATGGTAATTTGTAAATACATATCAAATACATCTACCTGTAACCACTTTAACCTAGAAATCCCCCATATCTTTCATTTACCAGGTAAAGAAATTGAGATCCATAAAGCTTATGTGATTTACTTAAGGTCATGTAGCTGGATGTGAAACCGAATTTCTTAATAGCCCCATGTACAGTAATGAAGATGTCTTATCATATATTCTTATTCCATGAGTCATGGTTGTATCAATTTTGTATGGTATTAATTTCCTTTTGCTTTCATAACAACTTACCACAAAATAAGCTGCTTAAAACAACACAAATTATTATCTCACAGTTGTTAAAATTAGAATATCGGTATGGGTCTCAGCAGGTTAAAATCCTGGTGTCAGCGAGGCTGTGTTCCCCCTCATTGCCTGGGGGTTGTTCTCAGTCTCTAGAGGCCTCCCACATTCATTGGCTCAAGGTCCTTTTCCTGAATCTTCAAAGCCAGGAATGGTGGGTAGAGTCCCTCTCATACGTTTAATCTCTCTGGTTCTCCTTTTGGCCTTTTATCTCGTCTGCCTTCCTCTTCTGCCACATCTTTCTGACTGTATTATTGATGTTATTGTCTAAGTAATAAGACCTATTTTCTAAGTCAAATGGCATTTTTATAGTAACTATTCTCTTTTACAGTCATCTCAAATTACAAGCCAATTTGTGACTTAAATTTCTTCCAAATATTTTGAGTCATTTTCTTTAAATTTTAAGTCCCAAATTGAAGGAATGAGCAAATCAATCAGGTAACATATTAATGAGAACACAGTGTATGAAATATTGAGTTTCATTTTCCAAGGATAGGAAGGCTTGGTTTTGCTTTTAAAATGCTTTTTAATAAATACTGATATACAAGTATAACAGGGTTTAGAAATTATAGGTGCTGTTAAAATTTGTGTATGAAGAAAATATTTTATCTTGGCTTGCTGTGGAGGTTTTAAAAATCAGATATTTTGACAAAAGTAAAAGCATTATGGATTTTTTAATGTTGTTTATGGTACTATCTTCTCACTCTACACAAATCCCCTGACAATTGTACCTGTATCCATGATTTCAACCATCATATATAAGCCTTAGACACTCAAAGCCCTCAGATCTCTATTCTCTGTCCAAACTCCAGAAATGAG
The DNA here is from genome assembly GCA_004027955.1 of Chaetophractus vellerosus. Taxonomy (NCBI): domain Eukaryota; kingdom Metazoa; phylum Chordata; class Mammalia; order Cingulata; family Chlamyphoridae; genus Chaetophractus; species Chaetophractus vellerosus. Next base: position 1,248 of record PVKH010003381.1, read on the forward strand.
CATTCATAACAGACAATTCCATTGGGGAGCTCAATGGGCATGTCGAACACCATTCTATTTCATCCCCTGTTCTTTTGTGGAACCCTAAGATCTGCCCATTACCTAATCCAGAAACTTAGACTTTTTCCTAGACTTTTGCATTGAGTCTAACTTTTTTTGGTCTATTCCACACCTTCACGTTTAATGAACCACATTCTTGAACTCAGGGTGACTGTGGTTGGGTTGTTACTGAAGATACCTTGTGTTGTCATCATGAGCATAGGCTGTGACTCAGGATGGCTAACAAGAGTGTCTCATTCCTATGGACCAAATGAGTCATCCAGGAATAGACAAATGTCCCTAAATGATAAAGATTTCTGTTACTAATAGAGGTGCATACTGTTCATACTGGAATCACTAATAAAAAATTTGGTCTAAATACTTGAGAAGAAAGCCCAGGCTTTGAAGTAAAAAACTGAGGGATAGTGAAAGAGAGCCATGATGACAAGAATTTCACAGCTGCCCAAAGGCAAATCCAGCCTTTGGATTTCCAAGTTCCAAGAATCAATAAAAGGAGTGGATATGGCTCAAGCAGTTGAACGCCTGCCCCCCAACATGGGAAGTCCCAGGTTTGGTTCTCAGTGCCTCCTGAAAACAACAACAACAACAACAACATCAACAAGCAAAACAAGCAAAACAAATGAAAAAACCTACTCAGGGAAGCAGATGTGACTCCATGGTTGAGTGCCGGCTTCCCGCATTTGAGGTCCCTGGTTCAATCCCCAGCTCCAGGTACCTAAAAAAAAAGTCGATACATTATATTCCTTTTATTTTTTAAGCTGATAGGAGTTGGGTTTCTTTAACTTGCAACTAAACAGTCTTCAAATATAGGCCTAAGTCCAAGCAGACATTAAATCAAAGTCCAAAATATCTCAAACCCAGGCACTTTTCTCCACAAGTTTAAGCTTCTTACCCTGCCTGTTTTCTTACCTTTTCTCCTCCTGCTACTTCTTCTGCAAACTATCCTCTATACTGCACAGATCTCTATTGTTTATAGTAAAATCTAAATACCCATGCATGAGAGTCACTCTTCCCATAATAAAGTCATTCTTAATGGTTAAGGCTTTTCTCTTCCTGCTCACTCTTCATTTCATGTCACCGGAGAAAGTAAACTAAGCTCCATGTTTTGGCTTCCCATTCATTCATGCTTTTACAGAGGAGGATTATTCCCTTTATATTGACCTCATCCTCCTACTCATTTGCCTGGTGAACTGCTCCACTTCCAGTGAAAGCCTTCTAGAGCAGATTTCCTTTGTGCTCCAGATCATTTTAAGCATTGTGCATGGTCCCACTGCACTTTGCATATTCTTCTCTTACAGCAATCGCTTCTATACTGTATGATGAAAGAGAACATGGATGTAGTCTTATACACTTTGTATCCCCTACCATATTATTGACATTTACAAATATTCTGAATAACTCAATAAATAGCATAAAGGCCAACATTTATAATAAAAATAACCTGTACTGGATCCTAAATGAATAAAGGGATTAAAATTGAATGTCTGCAAGATTAAGATATGAAGTAAATTTGACCCTGCAAACTTAATTAAAAAAAACAGCCTGGGAAAACAGAAAAAAAAAACAACCCAGATTCGAAATAAGAAGAACCAAATTCAACGTCAATATTCCCAAGTTACTCCCCGTCAGACCCTTGATAATCTCTCTATTTTCCTAAGTATTAATTTATAAGTAGTGAAAAGGAATAGACTTATATTGTACTTACTGTAAGATTATTGTGATAAAAAGAGCTAAGTATGATAAAGTCACTGGGTAATCTGAAGAGAATTATACAAATGTAAGTTATTAATAAATTATGATGGTAGAAATTTAATATAGTGTGATCACATATAACAAAGAAATAGCCTGATGTCTCAGATTCCTTAACAAAAAGGTACAGAAAATATAAATCAAATGCAAGAATACAGAGAGGAATGGGTGTATTTTTAACTAAATAGTAATAAAATGCAACTTTCTGAGGCATTAAATTTGGAGATAACACTGAATGTTTTATAAGTTTTGTGAATTTCTTGCTTTGCACAAATATTATAAAAGCATTTATGGTTATATAAGCTATTCTCAAAACTGTAAAGACCTCTCTCAATATTCAGCACTCCTCAGCTCGTGGGAAACATGGATCTCTTACATAACAATAATGCTTATTGTTAAACGGTACTTTTATTCTTTAAAATACCAAGTTCGTTCAATGAATAATAGTCTTGACAAGGAACAACCAAACCTCTGATATTTTTATTTTTAAGACTGGATCATTATACATAATGCATACTCATTTAATAAGCACCTGCACTACAACAGAGTTGAGATAATATAGGACCACATATTAAGTGAAGGAAAGATACAAAGGAACTGGGAACATAAAAGAATATTGACATATTGGAAATAATCATGGCATTAAAACTTAGCAGACATCAAAATTTATTTTTTTATTTAATATTTAGTTTCTAAAATCTGTCTGGTGCTGGGGGATGCCTTTAAGACAGTGCTACCATACTTGGCCCCTTAAAATATGTCCTGGGCACAAGAAGAATATCTGGAAGAATGAATGTAATAGCCTTAGAAAGTACTTTCTTCAGTGTTTTTCCTGGTTATACATCCTAATATTTTGCTTTTATATCCATATTTAGTATCCCTCCACTATATTTTATTCAATTAATCACTAAATTGTTTATATTGTGTGTCAGACATTATCTTAGGTCCTAGACAATATTGAGAAGGGGAGGGTAAAAAAACACAACAAAAAGCACAATCCTTGATCTCCTGGAGTTTGTAGACCAGTGAAGAAGATAGCCATTAATTAGTGAATCATACGAATAAATGTTAAATTGCAGCTATAATCAGTATATGACTATGACTATTACATTCTAAGGCAAGTTGACCCGGTTAGGAGTTTAGGTAAGTATTCCCAAGGATTGGATATTAAGGCTGATATTTTAAAAATACATAGGAAATAAATGAGTGGACAGTGAAAGGAAAAGCATTCCAAATAGAAAGCAAACAAGTACAGGCTTCCTGTACCAGAAAAAGCTATGGTTCATTTGATGAACTGCAATATCATTGTGGCTGGAGAATGACAAGCAAAGGGAAGAACAGTACTAAGAGAGGATGTTTTACTCTGTTACTGTCCTTACTAATCCTCCAACTCATCATTCCTCTAATTCTTGGTCCACCAATTTCTGCCATTCAGTAACTTTCCATCACTTCATTTCCTGAGCACTATGGTTCAATCATGTTCCATATATGGCAGAGTCCAGTTAAAGCCCAGTATCAGTCTGGGTACCTTCCATAACTGAAGAAGGGAAACAAAGGTCTATTCACAGTCTCTTCCCTCCTCTCTGATTCCATTCTGGATTTCCATGACCTTAGGTCATACTGGATAAGAGTGCATTTTTGTCAGACAACACGTCTTTCTTGAAATTCAGTAAAGATTTATCTTCCTCTCTTTCCAAAGGACAGATGGAAAACTTACCTCTCCAAGAAAAGTGTGTGCACTTGTGTTTACAATTGCAGCAGGTGATCAAAACGTATGCTCTGCTTCTTTGTAGACACAGTCTACACACCTATCAGAAACCGTCCTCTGTCCTATACACTGCCCTTTTTAGGACATTTGATTAGATCCTTGCAGATCCCTATATTCCATTGAGGCAGAATTCTCTTCTTCATGATAGGGATAGGGTGAGAGATGCATAGTTCTCCACTTGCATATTTGTATACTTGGCTTCACCAGCTGGAGTATGGCAATGATTCTAAGATTTCTAGTAGGTTATGAAACCTTGCTAATTGAAATACAACCAAGAGCATCATCTTTGATGATTTCCCATTGAAGTTCATTATCTGCATTTCTGGTCATGACACTGCATGCTTTTAAGTTTATAACTTATTTAATTTGGTAATCATGCCAGGAATGACACTCACACTTAGATCTATACCTAGTACAAACTTAATTTGTAACAAAATTGTGTAGGAGCAAAATTCTTCTTCAGTGACCCTATAATCCCAGACCTGAAGAATTTAGCTCATTTGATGGTGTTCTCCCTCTTTCTCTAAAGTCCTATCCCTAATGGTAGTCCTTATTAAAATTCATTTCATGTGGTCATTTTGGATTTCATCATTCTTTTTGCTTTTGTTGGTTGAATGTCTACGGTAAGGATGAATTTTGTCTTATATACTTATTTATCCATTTAATTTTTTTTTTATTTTTAAAGAAGCTTTAGATTTCAGAAATGTTACATCAAAAATATAGGGGATTCCCATATACCCCATGTCCCCCCACACACACTTTCCCCCACTAAAAACATTTTTCATTAGTGTGGTACATTTTTTACAATTGATGAACACATATTGAAGCATTGCTACTAACCGTGGACTGTAGTTTACTACTAGTTTACACTTTGCCCTGTACAATTTTATAGGTTTTGACAAAATGTATAGGCTTTGACAAAACGTATAATGATCTATATCTGTCACTGAAATGTCATTAATTTTAATTTTAATTAATTTATTGATTGATTTCAGAATGGGATCAAATAAGTTATAATTGTTTACCAGTATTAGTTATTTTGGTGCTCAAATTGCACTAAGTTTAGCCAATGGGAGACTTTTTAAGTGGTCCATGTGTTCTGTGACCTGTCCTTGCTAATATCTGAGTACTACTTTACTTCTGGCATTACAAAGATATTTCTGGCATATTTTTTACTTTTCCTGCCCTACCTCTGGAGTCACCTGATTTCAATAACGATAATTGATTCAGGCAATCATTCTAAATGGTCATTAATGGATGCTAAATCTTGTAGTGAAAGTTTGTAAATTTTCGGGATATAGCCAAGGTCTCAAAATACCATCCCCCCAAGCATCCTTCTAAAAAAATTCTCATCAATTGCAATGGAAAAATAATAAATTTATAATGAAGAAAACTGGCAGACACACCTTAACCAAGTGATTAAAGCTAAGGTCACAGGTAATGGAACAAATCAGAATCCTGTGTTTCCTGATATCATGCACTGCAAAGAACAAAGCATCATGTCTGTGATACTTTTCCAAAAGATATATGATCTCAATCTAGTAATTGGGAACTGTTAAATAAACCTCACATGAGGGATAGTTTCAAAACAACTGGCCATACTCTTCAAAAATGTGAATATCATGACAGACAAGAAAGACAGAGAAATTGCTATACATTAAGGCAAGACAGTTGAATGTAATTCATAATCTGGAAGTTTCTTTTGTTATTAAAAACATTTTTGGGACAATTGTTAACTATCATTAAATTCTGAAGATTTTATAAACAATGTTAATTTTATGATTTTGATAATTAGACTAAAGTTATGTAAAAGGGTATCCTTGTTCTTATGAAATAGACTATAAGGTATTTAGGAGTAGATAGGAATTGATCTGCAACTTTCTCTTAAATGAATCAGAAAATATATATCTATCTAAAGAGAAATAAGGCAAAATATTAACATTTGGAGAATGTAGGTAAAGAGCACACAGAAAGTTTTATACTACTCATCATTTGTTCTGTAAACATGAAATTGAATATTTTAAAACTATAACCAAACGAAAAAATACAAAAGAAAATATTTAAAGTCAATCACTTGAAAGTATAATTGTCACTATGGGGTTGGGCATCACAGAGATTTTTTTTTCTTTAAATACATACCAATCCCTTTGTTATTATTCTATTGCTCATGAGTAACTCATTTAAATTAATATGGACTTAATTGGAACAATATTGGAACTTCAGGGGAAGAAATCACTAGAAGTTTCATGAACTCAACAAATAATATAATTGGACCAGGTGATGAATTAAGAAGTGAAGGAGACAGAGAAAAAGGCACTGCCTGCTAACCAATTCTAGCTTCTTACTGACATTAGCAGAAGGAGGTAGCTCAGGACTTTATTAATTATTCACAGCCCAAAGGTTTCAAGGCCTTAAAAAAAAGAACTTAAGAGCAACTTAAATCAGGTCAAATTTTTCATTACACTATTTTCCTCCTCTAATGAGGGGGCTTTTTTTTTCTAGTTACCTTTTTCCCCTAACTTTTTAGACCCTAATGGGTATCAGTGATTCTCTCCAGAGTAACTTGGCTAAAATCCATTGCTGAATTTTAACAAATTATTTAGCACATTTTTTTGTATTGGAGGAAGATATTCTACTCATTTATATGTTTTTCTTCATACTTTTGAATATTTTCTATAAGTATTGCCAGTCATGAAGTAAAGATTACAGTTCACACATTTTGGTAGCTTGCAATTTGGTACATAATTGGAGGTTTTTTCCACCTAACATTTGGTACAGCAATATATATGAGTGTTTATTTGTGAAGGGATCCCTAGGAACCTTATGCTAATTCCATAAGAAAAGAGTTACTTCGTAGGAGATTGTTTGTGCTACTGCGCGTAGGGCTCTGATTAGGGCATATTTTGAGTTGGAAAATCCATCAATATGATGCCAAAAATAATTATAAAATAAAATATCTGTTATTAAAATTAAATTAAAACTATATATAGATAGATATACATATATATCCCTTATAATGGCTCAGAATTAGCTTACTAAGCTTATTTCCTCCAATGGCTATGTAAACAATAGAAATTAATACATTCTGAGTTTGCTAAAATTGGCTATTGTTCCTCACCGATTTTCCCCATTCAAGTTTAAATATTAAGTAACTAATCTCAATCTCTTTTTATTTATTTTGTTTGTTTGTTTGTTTTATTTATTATCTTTCTTTTATTTTTATTCTTAACCTCGTTAGAATATAAATGATAAGTATGATTTTGTTCTGAAATTATACCAGCATGACATTATATAATCTTTTACTAAGATTTATGTAAATTGAAACTTCTTTCTAGCACCTTGGCTCCATTTGTTTGCTTGTTTTTGTGTTTTTTTTTTGTTTGTGGTTTTAATTTTAAACAGATGTCAGTTATTGTTGTAATTAAAAGCACCCTGGATTGTATGGAATTTAACCTTCAAATCCAAATGTGTTTATGTATATACATTTTTAGTATCCTATAAATTAAATGAAATGAAATTTTTTGCAGGTGCTTTTCTTACATCATTTCCTAATTACCTTCTAATGCGCCTTGGTTGGGTCTAACTCTTTCTTTCATAGTCCATGACAGTCAGGAAATACATTTGTATTTTCCCTGTATTCTTTGTCTTCCCCAAACCGTTTGACAGAATTTCAATTCCCTCCCATGTTCACAATCATACCTTTTCATGTTTTAGTTGCTGAGTAATTCTACAGTCATCCAGTCAATCCATAGGTGCAGTTTTATAGTATTGATTAAGCCTGTGTTGACATGACCCACAATCACCCTGTTATAGATCCTGACCTCCTACCCAGTGTAATGTAGGGTTAACTGAAAGAACTGCTCCGGAAGAAGGAACAGGTAATGGATCATGGAACAAAGAAGGACATATACTCAGAATGGGCAGAGGATAAATCACAAATCAGTGGAATCATTATACTGGCTCTTTCATAAAGATCTAAAAAGAGATATTTAAGAGAATTAGTAAAGGAAAAGAGATTGGAAAACAAGTTTGGGAAAATTGGGATTTCAGAAGCGGCAACAAACACTAGTGGTAGTAATTTTCAGGGTGTAGAAATGGGAGAGGGTACCTAAGAGTGGTGAACAAGGTGTTGAGAAATGAGGCAGCCATAAATAGCAAGTTTAAGATGTTGTAAGGGTCATGAGAATCTGATTAAGTGTGTTAAAAGAAGAGTAAGACTGAAACAATTGTGAGCCAGGAAATGGGTGACCAAGTTATCCCAGTTTTATAATTGAAATCACCTTTTCCCCAGAAGCTCCATAGTCCTGAGCAAACTGGAACAGTTGGTCAGTCTAGATGAATGAATTTGTAAGACCAGGAATGAAGAAGTTAGCAGTTTCATAAGGAGCAAAGATTTTGTCGAGAAAAGGTGCTATTGTCAGGAAGTAGCAAAGAAAGTAATGAGGGTACCTTGGTAAGTATGACTTGGGAGATTAAAAAAAAAGAACAAATCAATCTTGAGAAGTCCCGTGAGGTAGTTTTGTGGAGGATAATGAGGTTTAGTTAAGGCGAGGATATATAGGGATGCTCTGTGATTATAATGAGGATAAAAATAATAGTCCTAAGAGAGGAGAAGTTGATGATGCCATCGTTAAAGGGGTTTGGAGAGGGAACGGGATGGAGAATGAGAAGAGATCATTAATGGATGTATGGAGAAGTATGGGGTTTAAGATAAGGTGATAAACTACTGAAAAAATAAAAATGATGAGTCTGAGGGTGAATGAGGCAAACAAGGAGGCACAATGGAATTTATTTCGCAGTTTTAATAGAACAGAGTCATGAAACTGTAGTCTAGAATGTTTTATTTGGTAATATGGTGTCTTCTTGTCTTCCAAGTACCTTGACTTCTTATTCCCCATCTTGCACAGGAGGTTTTCCAGTAATAATGAGAAATTTCCTCTAAGTTCCCGAGGTGGTGTGGCTAAAATGAGAGCGCCTGCTCCCTGAGGCTGCCACCTCTGCCGTCTCAATTTCATTGCAGAAATCCTCCTTTGCTCTGACCTATGTCTACCATCTGCGCTGAAGTTCACCTACCAAAATGTAATCTGCTTAAAGTGGAATTCAGCACTGTGCTAGTAGGTGATCCCCAGTGCTGTGTTCTGCTCCAGTCTTTTAATTTAGATGTCTGGTGTCTGCTACAGGAGATTGCTATATAAAGACACTTTTTGTTTTTCTTTGCCTGTCCAGTTGATGTTGCGGGAAAAATCTTTAGAAGCATTATTTCATGTAGTAGAGATCTTAAATAATTTGAATCTATGAAAGAAACTGTGGAAGACTTGGCCTTCACAAACTTAAAATGGCCTTTGTATTTTTATTTCCATCATTCATCTAAATGCCATAAGTGAAACTGTTGCTGTTTTATGGTTAGTTCAGCTTTTAACAGTTCTGGAATTTTGCTTTGAAAATGAATGCCAGGGAAATCACTTTTGTTAGCTACTGAATGTTTAAAGATGTTATCATTGTGCTGACATAATAGGTAAAATCATTGCTTGTTGATCCAGCTGCTTCCAAAACATTATTATAAATTCCTTCTCACATTATCTTGAATTAATACTTGGTATTCACACTTGAAATTGCCTGAAAATATATATGCTACCTTCTTATTATTAGATGAGCATTTGACTGTAAAAATCATTTACTAATAAAATTAAATGGATATAATTTTCTACTAGCTGAAGATAAGATCAAGGGACAATTGTTCAGTAACAGGAAATTAAAATTACTTGAGCTATCATCTTTTTATTTTTATTTTCCCAAAAAGAACTAGTCCTTGGTAGATGCTAGATTGAGAAAGCACTTAATATAATTATGTATCTGTGAAATTATTACTAGCTTTGACAGAAATACCTCTGAGAAATTTAACTCAATTAATGTCAGAGGAAGTTATGTGCCTTTTATAATCAGAAAAAAAATCCAGAAAAGAAAATCTGTGCACATTTATATTTTTGCATTTTAAAATTGATATGATTTTTTCCTGAAGCCATGATATAATACACACGATATGATGTACATATAGGCAGAGTACGTGAATAAAGCATAGATTTTTAAAGAACCAGCTGTGGAAATTTAAGGAAAATGATTAAGTAGGAAGACACAGTGAAATCACAGAACAACTGACTTCCCCCAAAATGGTAACATCCATTCCCCAGTTGAATTTTGTGTGTCTCAGAGTTTGAAACATTAGCATTAGACATTTAAAAGCCTGATTGTTTCAGCTCTCTGAAAGTTATTGCAATTTTCTAAGATGGACTCAAATTAATCAATGCAACATTCTCCTATGGCTTGTTAGAATAACGATTTTTAATTACACAAAATATAGACAGGAATACTTGCAACAACATGGCCCAAATATTTTTTTGTCTAATTTACTGAAGGTCTCTGGGGAAGCAGATTATAATATGAATAACAATGAATGTGTTTATATTGATAAATTTATTATCACAAACTGTGTATGTGATGAATATATTTTCTTCTTATAGTAAACAATCCTTTATGGGAAGCCATTCGGCAATTAGGAAATAAATTGAGGGCAAGGCAATCAGAACACTGGGCTCTGGATGGATGTTCTTCCCAGCAGGTGGAGGCAAATCTCTTGACCAAGGCTAATCTCCTGACTAAGGTGTCCTCCTTTCTGGACTACATTGTAGCCCTGGCCAAAGCTGACTTTGGAGCTTTTTCTTTTCTAGGAGCCTGAGACTCAGGCTTTAGGCCCTCACCTCGCCCCTCTGAGGGATATAGTCTTGATTCAGATAGACATTCCATCAGATTAGGCTAATCTTAGAAATGCCAGAGTTATTTTAACTCCTTAAGTTGACTTTCCATACTTTTAGTGCCAAGGTTTCTTATACTCAAGACTATTGACATTTGTGAGTCTGTCCTGTGCATGGCAGGATGTTACACGGCCTCCCTGGCCTCTACCTGTGAGATGTCAGTAGCACCCTCTACCCCCAATTGTGGCAACTCAAACTGTCTCCAGACATTGCCAAATGGCCCCTGAGGAGCAACAGCATCCAGCTGAGGGTAACTGATTTATTCTGATGCTTTTTATGTTTGCTTCTTAGTTTAGAGTGCAAAAAATAAAACTAACTCCTAAATTTTTGGAGGTGGATTTACTGTAATACTATACAAACACCTACATGAACATCACAGGTTTTGAGGGACTTTTCCAAATGGTGTGGCTTTGTTTTTTACTAAAGTTGTTTTTATTTTTCATTTTTTTCCTAAAGTTGCTTTATACTTTTTGAGAGAGAAATTTTATTGGCCTCTTGTTAAGAAGTCTCCTTTAAAACAACCATTTCCCATGTTGATTAATAGGATGACACCAAACTATGTTGTTTTGGGGATAAGAAAAAAATATTACAGATATCAGTTAACACTGTAGACTATTTTAAAGAGAAAATTCCCAGAGGCTGGGAATGGACATTGAAAGAAGAGAGTAACTTTATATCCTCCTATAGAGAGTAGCAATGAGGATAAGGGAACATAGAAAACCAGTCTGTTCCAGCCATGAAAGGTCCGTACAATTTCACCCTTCCCTCATGCAGAAAACACACAATGTGTTGAGGTTTATCTACTAAGACACTGTTGCTGAGCTACAAATAATAGACTCTGTTTTTGTTTTCCTATCAGTGTTACAGAATTTTATGAATAATTTAACTTTTTTTTCTTTTGCCTAATTCTTTTAACAAAATATTTATTATCTTTAATGAGTTGATCCAAGTTAAGCTAACAATGTATAAATAGAAGTATGCAGGAGATCTAGCATTTCTATTAAAGTATAACCTTACCCTCCTCCTAGACTAAATGGGCATGAAAAATCGGTATATCCATTTACCAAAATAGTTCTATTCCTTAGAAAACAATTACTACACAATCACTACATTCTCCTTCGTATTCCATCATTACTTCTTTTGCAAAATTATATTTTGAAATACATCATCAAATTTATTGTAATTTTCCCAAGCTTCTCTATTTTTTTAAACTTACTTTCATACCATCACAGCTAACTTTTTTTTCACTTAGCTTTACCCACATCAATAATATTACTTATTTATTTTTCATTCCTGCTAATGATTAGGGTCCTAAGTTCTTCTCCCTTCTAAGTTCTTCTTCCTTTTAAGTTTCCCCTTCAATTTTCTCAGTATGCTGAGTTTTGATTGAGCCAGTTTTGTACCGTGTATCTTATTGATTGTAAATCAACAAGTATTTACTGAATCTGAACTCCTTTCAGTTCTGAGCTAGGTTTTTTTGGGCAGCATTCATGGGCTGCCCGCCAAAAGAAGACATGTCATTAACCCAATAATTACAAAATAATTAATTGTTATTGTGATTTAGTTCCATAAAATTTTATAATAGAAGGATCTCTCAAGTAAGGTAGGGTATATTGGATTATTGTTATCAATTCCTCTCCCCTTTCTCTGTCTATAGCTTTTGCCAGGAGTCTTGCTTAGGTGAAAATGAGTCCTTTCCCAGTTAATGTTTTAAGAGACAAGATATGATTCTCTCCTCTCTTTTCTCAGTTTCTGCCATAAGAAAGACATGTCCTCAGTAGCTCTTTGGTCAAGGGAAATAAGAGAATTAGGAACCTGCGCTATCTTATCTGACTTCGGTACTATATTCTGAAGCTGAATCAGCCCAAGAGACCCACAGGCAGGTAAGCATGATAATAAATGCTTATTTTTATACTACTGAGAATATGTACTTGTTCATCCAATAACTGATATTAATGATTTATTTTACAAGGAAATTTGAAGGTATATTAGACAGTCATTGTACGGTAGAGTGTTCCAGGCAGAGTGAAAAGTTTGCACATAAAAGAAAAATAGTTAAGCTAAAGAAGAAATAGTCGTGTGATTTGTAAATTTTTCTTGCTTTGTTTTTTGTTTTCTTTTCCTCATTGAATGTTGTCTTAGTTTGCCATAGTGTTGCTGATGCAAAGAACAAAAAATGGGTTGGCTTTTATAATGGGGACTTTATTTAGGGTAAAAGCTTACAAATCTGAGGTCAAGAAATGTCCAAATGAAAGCACGATCAGAGATGCTTTCTCATTAATGTCAGCTACGGGTGATCCTGGTGTCTTGCCACATGGTGAAGATGGTGTCTGATCTCTGCCGAGGTTCCTGCTTTCCACTCCAAAATCTTTCTTCTCCCCAAGCTCAGCTTTGGGCAACCAGGCATACGGCTTGTCTCTTTCTGGGTCTCAGTCTGCCTGCTCCACTTTCTTCCCTAAGAGATGGCTCATTTCTTCAGCCTTGAGCTGTTCCATGGATCTGGCCTTTTGGGGGCTTCAGGCTTAAGCTTAGGTTGCTAGCAATCCTCTCACATGGCAGGGTAAAAAACATAGCTTCCTTTCTCTGTGTGTGTGTCTCTCTCTCTGTGTGTTTCATTTGATATAAAGCTCCAGTAAGAGGTCAGAGACCCAACCTCAGTCATGCCTCACTGACATAATTCATCAAAAGGGCCCTTACCCACAGGGATGGATTAAAGAACATAATCTTTTTCTTTTTGGGATTCATAAAATAACTTCATACTGTCACAAATGTTAAAAGAGAAGGCTATGCTAATATTTCAGAATTGGGGAAGAAAACACAATTGGTTTTAAATGATTAATGAATTATAGATATCTATAGATTTCTCTGCTGACCTTACCAGAAAATGCTTAAATTATAACCATTTTATTTATGATTTTTTCTATTATCATATATTTTTAGTTACTTTATTTTTAATGGGTAATTTTTCTTGTGGTTTCAGAGTTTCAGCAGATAACAATGATAGCTGTGACCAATTGTTGCCACTGTCACCAGTATAGGAAATACAAAGAAGTTATGAAAGAAGTTTTAAAATCCTTAGTTCAACACCCATTTCAAGAGTATGTAAGGGAAGACTGAGGTTCAACAAAAAGTTGAAGCAGCCGGTACTGAGAAACTTTGGACTTTCTTTTCAATAGGCTGGGCTCACATATCATCTCCAATCCATGATGGAAGAGAGGAAGAGTCTCATCAACTTCAACCAAGTTGAGAAGAGTCAAGAAAACAACTTGGTGAGTTTTATATGTTCCCTAAAGTTTGATTTGTACAAACAATGATTCCAAACTCACACTGACAATTTCTGCAGGAATTTTTTTTTTCTGGTGCCAACCAAGTCATAGTAGCTGGTATCAGACATGCCCACTCTATGTAAACAAATATAAACCTGGACACAATATATCAAGGAATTGGTTTTGGTAATTGGAAAATAGAAAGAAAAGCTACAATTCTTGAGTAAAGAAAAATACACCAGATAAGTTCCACATTCAATATTGCTTTCTGGCTGCAGGCATTTTTCAAACTGAAAACATAGAAAATGGACCCCAAACAGAAAACAGGCATCTTACTAGGTAGAAGAAACAAAGACTGAGAAGTAACAGATATTGGAAATAAGCAATGCCAAAGAAGCTGTTCTTGGTGGGGCAAGATACCAGAGAGGAGGAAGCCACAGAAAATAAAATCCAATATCTCATCCAAAGCCTAGGCTGTATCTATGCCGGGTAAGACTCTGTGAGACCTAGAATGAAGCGACAGTTGGGGGCTGAATGTTGAACAGAGAATAAGATAGTTGAGCTTAAATTCATTAGAGAGATGAGTCTTCAGTGAACACTCTATGCATTCAGTTGAGACCCAAGAAACGCCAAATCTTAGGAACATCTCTTAAGACAAAAAACAAACCTCAAACAAATATGCCTTACTATGGTGGCTTGTAGTTATGTACCCAGGAAAACATATTCTTAAACTTAATCCATTCCAGTGGATGTGAATTCATTGTAAAAAGGACTTTTTGATGAGGTTGCTTCAGTTAAACTGTGTCTCAACTGCACCAGGATGCATCTTAATCCTATTACTGAAGGCCTTATAAGGAAGGCTACAGTGAAAGAGAAAGACACAAGGAGCAACTAAAGCTAGAAGCCAATGGAACCCAGAAGAGAAGAGTAAACAGGGAGAGGCTGCCATGTGCACTGCCATTTGACAGAAGATCCCAGGAGCAAGGATTGCTGGCAGCCAGCTCTAGAATGTCATAGTCTTCTGGAAGAAAGCATTGCCTTAATGATGCCTTGATTTTGGACTTCTCTTAACCTCAAAACAATAAGAAAACAAATTCCTATTGTTTAAGCCAACCCCTTGAGTGCTATTTGCTTTAACAGCCAGGAAACTAAAACACCTACCAAACCTAGATCTAAGCCTCAATAAGATAAAAATAATCCAACAATAATTCATGTGCCTAACAGAATAAAAGTCAACACTCTTGAGAAGAAGAAAATGTAATCTAGAACTGTGCCATTCAATATTGTTGCTCCAAGTCACATGTGAACATATCATTTTAAATAAATTAACAAATATTGAATAAAACTAATTTTTAATTCCTCAGTTGCACTGCTCACATTCTAGTTGCTCAAAAGCCACATAAGGTTTGTGTTTACCACAATGGAAAACCCACATATATCTCACTTTCATTATTGGAGAAAATTTCTATTAGGCGGCACTGATCTAGAGGTCTAAAAGACATCATTCACAATTCCCAACATAGAATAAAAACAAATACTAAGAATACAAGAAGCATGAAAATAAGAATTAAAAGAGTAATTAGGAGCAAAAATGAAAGTGATTAATGTATTAAAATTAGTCACAAAGACTAAAATAATTGTTATAAATATGTTAAAGGATTAAGGAGAAAACCAGTTGTCTGAAACCAGTCTTCAGATTTATTTATTAAGATGATCTCTAATTTATGCACATCTGTTAATGGGATATATTTTCTAATGTTTAAACATCCTTGAATTCCTGGAATATTACCCTACTTGCTCCTGATAGCATTTCTTTAATCCACCAATAGAGACTATTTGCTAATATTTTGTTTAGGACATTTCACATTTGTTCGCAGGTGAGGGGAGCCTATTATCTACTTTTCTGTGCTTTGTCCAGTTTTTATATAAGCAATATGCTTTTTAAAAAATTTTTTTACTCTTTGTTGTCTTTCTAGCAATATGCTTTTTAAAGCATAAAATCATTAACTGTTTTCCATTTACTCGATGGCTTCCATTTTTTCCTTATTAAAGCAATTTACAAATGGATATATTTCTTAGGATATCATCCATATCATCAGGAGGGAGACCTCTCCACTTGAAATGTGTCCTTCCTTTCACCCTTACAGAGATCAAAAGAAAGCCTGTATAATTGGAGTCAGCCCTTCTTTTCTATATTGGATGCCTCTTTCTGTAGTAATTAATTGTAAGGGAGCTTTTTGGTGAGAAGAGGATGGGCACATTTTCAGTTCCATATCTCCTCCTCCTGCAGGCACCACTGGGAGGTGAACAACTTGCACAACTTACTCAGAGGTCCTAGAAGTTCTTAAAGTAAACTCATTCTTCTTCTGGACCATTAAAATGAGTGAAGAATGGGTATAGGCACTGGCAGTTAAACCACCTCTTTACATTAACAGTATTCTAGAGGACTCCAGAGGGAATCTATGTTATTCTTTCCTCTATATATTCATAGATTTTCTATCACTATCTGTCTTAGAATTATCAAGACTAATCTAATCTTGAACTTTATTCATACTTATAGTAATTGATACACTACCTAGATAATCCCTCATTCCCTAGACAATTTTTTCCATAAGATTCATTTCACTGTATGTCCCCTTATTTAAAACCCTTCCTACTGCCTTCTAAAACTCAAGGCGAATCAACAACATACCTTATACACTCAGCCTCTTTGAATTTTCCTTATAGCAGTTTACTGTAACTGAAATCTGACTCTTCCCTGATAGCAAAAATTCCCTAAAGTCACCACAATTGATACTTGTTTGCCCTCCCATTCTGAAGGAGCTCTTAAACCTGGACCTGGCAGCAGGTGTTTGCCTACTTCATGCCTCTTTACCACTTCCAGACAAATCTCTTTCCCTCCTCCTTAAAAATATTATTTTCTCTCCAGTAACACTCTCCTACAACAAGCCTGTCATAATTCTTTGTTATTTCAGCCACTATGTTTGTATTTGTTTTTAAATACCTGTCTTCTTATTTTAATGACCTTGCTTCCATCCTATATTACCCACTCATTTTTTTTAATTTTTAAAATTTTATTTTATTTAAAGATACCTATATTGCATAAATATTACATAAAAAATATAGGGGATTCCCATATGCCCCTCTTCCTACCCCTCTCACACTTTCTAACATTAACAACATCCTTCATTAGTGTGGTACATTTGTTGCAATTGGTGAATACATATTGGACCATTGTCACTAAGCATGTATTATATTTTACATTATAGCTACACTCTCTCACACAGAATTCTGTAAGATATGACAAGATATATAATGGACTGTATCTGTCATTGCAACATCATTCAGGACAATTCCAATGTTCTGAAAATGCCCCCATATTACCCTATTTTTCCCTTCTCTCCCCTCAGAACCTCCAGTGGCCACTGCCTCCACATCAATGATAAAAGTTCTTTCATTGTTAGAATCACAATAAGTCTATAGTGGAATACCAGTAAGTCTACTCTAGTCCACCATCATTCCCCAATCCTGATGATTCTGGGATGGTGATGCCCACTCCACCTCTGAGAGCAGGGTTAGATCCCATGGGGAAGATGGGTGAGACTCTCTTGCTTGCAGTTGCAGACACTCTCTGTTCCTTGGGATGTTGTCCATTATCTTCTCCTTGTTAGTTGTCCTGGGTGAGTCCAATGAACTGGAGAGTAGATGCTGCATCTCTGTTGAGATTCAGGGCCCAACTGGCACATGGACAGCCCAAAGATTTAAGTCTCTTGGACATAAACTTATCAACTCTAGTACTAACTATAGGTTCAAATAGAAGGGACAGAAAAGCCATGTGTAGGGAAACGACAACTGAGTCCAACTCTATCATACCACCCACTCATTTTTATAGTCACAGTTTAGATCTTGGCTCCTTAACAATAACTATACCCTTTCCATAATCTCAATTTCAAATCTTTCTTCAACCTTGTAATTTTTCAGCTCACTCTCTTTCTGAATTCATCCCTCCCCACCAGCACTTTCACTCTATTGATCCTATTTACAATTTCAGCCCCCCTAACTCCTCTCACACCATCAGTTCACCCAGATTCCTTTTCCAGGTAAAAGGTTATAATCACGTCGTTCATATTCTCTAAACATTTTGCCTTTCTCTTATTTGGTCATACTCACCTAGGTAAATTACAACACAGGTTATATCCAGTTACCCATTGATTATATTTCATTTTCACACAGCTGAACTTGGTTGGAGGAACACACACGATGATGCTGAATTATCTTACTTAAAATCATTGACCACTGGTAGCAAGCAGGTGCTCCATGCTGCCCAGAAATCATATCATATTTTGCCAGCCCATTTTTTTCTTCCATCGTTCAAGTTGCCCATTTTATATATTCTTCTCCAAACTCCAACCTATTCTCATAGTGCACATGTGACTTGCTTCTTATTTCAATGAGAAAATAGAAACAATTAGATGGGTACTATTGTAGCCTCCCACCACCACAACATTCTCTATCTGTGTCTGTGTCCATGTATTCTACTTTGGTCCTGGTTACATGTGCAACTGTCCCAAACAGAATTTGAAACAAAGTCTCACTTCCACACAGTTTCTTGGGGAAGTGATCCTAGGAAACAAATAAAGGAATGAGGAAAGTGGGACAGGGAAGAGAGGAAAGTCCAGACAAGGATTTTTATGAGCAGGTGACCACTATGGGATGTGGGGTCAGTCTGTTGCAGATGCTCCAAAGAGTTTGTTGAAGATATCTCAGAATGTCTCACTGGAACATTGTGAAGCTGGACCTTGATCCACTGTTTCCCACTCACCATTTTTTTAAGGTTTTCCCCTGGGAGCATTCCCTGCTCTCCTTCCAACTCCTTCATGCCATCAGCTTCACATGAATAGAGGAGCATTTTAGTAAGGAACCTATCTCATTCAGGAAATGGTCTACTGTAAGTGTGGATTAACTAAATGGTTGAAAGAACGTAGCGAGGGCCATCAACACCCCTCTTCCAGCACCCATTTTTCAGCTAGATCTGTTCATGCTTGTCTGCTTGAAAACACAAGTGTAGAAATTCCCTTTCTCTCCTTTGTCATCAGTTCCTCCTTCTCCACTGAATCAATTTTATCGCTTTAAAATAAGCTATCAATTCTCCCATAATTTTTTTTCTGGTCCTTTCTTTTTTCTCCAGCTAATGTGCCACTTCTCTCCCTTTTGTTAAAGAAAACTTCCTGAGGCAGTTTGACATTTTAGTTCTCTCCAGTTTCTTTCCTCCTAACTTTTCTGATCAGGTTTTGCTTCTACTGCTTCACGGAAAATGCTCTTAATTATCAGTGGCCACCAATTGTTCTCTGTGCTCACCTTGCTTGACTTATAGCAGTATTTAACACACTTGATTTTTCCCTTTCATTAAACCATTTCTTTGTTTCCCTGGACATCACACTTTTCTGATTTTCCTTTCTTCTCACAGCCTACTCCTTACTTTCCTTTCCTTGTTACTTTTCATCTCACAAAGAGCTACGTCTGCCTACAAGTTCTCAGGCCCTTGGATATCTTCTCTCTCTCTTTTATTTTTTTTTGTCCCATACTCTTTCCTCAGTAATCTGTTTTACCGTCATGGCATCAACATGCACATGACTTACAAACATAAATGTTCAACCAGACCTCTCCTCTAAACTCCAGACATGGTTATCTAAATGCTTATTTGAAACTTCACTAAGATATCTAAAAAGGATTTCAAACATACACTAGCCAAAATTAAATTCCTGAAAATCCTGCTGCCAACCATCCTGTTTTGCTCTCTCCCTCTTCAAATCATTAAGTGAAAATTTTCTGTGTCTATTTGTTCAGAGGGGAAAAAAAAAAGGACTCAATTTTGACTCTCCTCTTTTTCTTATGGTTCACATCTAAGGTGTTGGCAGATTCTGTCGGGTTTGAATTCAAAATGCATTAAGAATATGACTATTTGTCAAAATCTGCTCTGCTGTCAACTTGCTACAACCCACCACCATCTCTTCTAGAATACTGGAATAACCTCTTAAATGGTTTCCCTGCTTAGACTATGGCCTTATGTAGTCTAGTCTCAACAGAACACACTGTTAAGTATATATCATTGTGTATCACTTCATTTTTCAAAAATTCCCAGGGACCCATGAGGTCTACATGATCTGACATCCTATTAATTCTCTAACTCCTATAACTCTCACTCTCCCTAAGTTTTCACTGTCACAGACAACGGCCCCCCTTTCTGTTTCTCAAACACACTGTACATGCCTCTGCTCCAGGCTTTAGGCATTTTGCTTCTCTCTTTACCTTGAATGTACTTTCACATATATATTCATATATTTGTAGGGCCCATTCCCTTACTTCCTTGAGGTCACTACTCAAATGTCACATTTTCATTGAGTCCTTCCAAGCTATTTTGTCTAAAATTTCAACAGCCTTCTACTCATTCAACAGCATAATCCTATCCCTCCATCATTTATTTTACTCCTTTGTATTTATCATTATTTACTGTGCAAAATATGATATATATTGTTAAATAACCATCTTTTTTGTTGACTGTTTCCCCTACTAGAACATAAAATCCATGGGGCCAATGATTTGTGTCTATTTTGTTTACTGCTATCAACCTAGTGCCTAGAATTGTCTCTGGCACATAGTAGGCATTAAATATATATTTGTTACATAAATGAATGAATGAAGAATGCATTAATAATTGAAGAAGGAAGTGCCTCTTCAAACTTATTTTTATAAAATTGTTCCAAGTCTTATAATTTTTATTCCCTTAGCATCAGTAGTCTGTGAGTCTTTTGTGTAAAATATATTGTCAATGCTATTCTTTTCCTCTTTTTTTCCTGGGTTAGAATTGCCAAAATTATGTTTATTTTATTGGTTCTTTCAAATGTTTTCTTATTGCCTTAGCAAACCAGAATTTTGTTGATATTTGTGTTAGTATGGATCCTCAGAGAAAGCAGGCATCAAAACAAGATTTATTAGGAGCAAAGTCTATGAAGGAAAATGGGGCAGAAGTGGAGGTCTGGGAGGGTCAGCTGACCACAATGAAGTCTTGATCCCAAGTGAGAGGGAAAAGGAAAGGAGGAAGCTTGGGTAGAAGCATTTTAGATTGCAGATTCTCAGGAAGGTCTGGCAAGACTATCAGAGTTCTCTGGCCAAAGCTGCCCTTCAGAGGAGTCCCATCTCTTGCCAGGAACTGGTCTGCCTTAGTATGCTGGCGACCTACTGCAGTTTTATGCCACACAGCTGAGCATGGTTGGAGGAAAACACACAACGAGGCTGAATTATCTAACTTAAAGTTAGTGACACTGATAGTACGTGGGCCCTTCATGCTGCCCAGAAATCATACCGTATTTTGCCAATCACTTTTTCAGTTAACATTTCACTTCAGCATTTCTAACTAAACAATATACTAGGATCTATAACAAGTTCAGGAATGGAAATGGACAGTGAAAGAAAATATCATATGATATTGTAGATAAAACAACAACCCCACTGTTGTTAGTATTTGGCTGGATTATTAAAGAACAACTACCTGATGATGCACACTGAGTGTGGATGGCTGGTCACTGACAAAGTCTAGTGATGACTCCATGATCTATCATTGTGGGTGAGCGAATTTGTTCCCCCAAATACCTAGTGGGCAATAAATATTTCACTCTGATGCTGGCCAATCCACATTCTAGCACTGCTATAAAGTTGGGCTTCTTTTTTAAAAGTCGGTTTCTCTGTACAGACCCAAGGATGGAACATTACAGACCTATCAAGAGAAATGAGTGTTCATTTGTTGGCATATTGGAGTTTCTTCACCATAACAGCTGATTCCTGAAGCACTCAAAGAGGAGGATGTTGCTTTGCTTCCTAAAGTCCACAAAGAGTATGCCAGGACTTTCAAGTCAATTAAACAAGCCTCCCTCTGCTCGGCTGATGCTGCTGAAATATCTCCATCTGTGTTTGGTATCTCTTGTTAATGAAGCTAAGCAATCAACCCAACTTCATTCCTTCTTTGTTCAGTCACTGGGAAAAGTCTGTGTGTGCTGTGCTATTTAGGTTCACCAAATCCTGCTCCGAAAGGTTCAGATCCACCCATCATACATCTAAAGCTTCTCAGACCAGTACCCTCTTGGTCCAAAAAATATCTTAGTTCATTTGAACAGCAGAGTTTGATAAAGGGACCTTAAAATTCACCTTCCTCACCAATCTTTTTTTTAGGGATTTTCCCAGGAAAATACTTATTGATAAATTTATCTTTATTCACATATAATCACAAGTCAATAGGACTGTTACAATACAGAACAACACAGAAACATCTTTTTTAAATGCTGCCACACATACACATACACACATGTCACAGATACACCACATGAAAAAATATTATTAAAACATTAGTGTGTTATCAGTGGAGTAGAGGAGCCATATCAGAGTGGATCATAAGGTGAAATTTCAACTAATATGAAAATCCCTAAGAGAAATAAAGAAAACATGTATCTTGAAATAGAGAGGGGACTAATGGGCTAAAAGGAGTTGAAAGGAGACCCAAAATAGAAAGGAAAATAAATTATTAAGTTATATTGACATAAATGTGTCAATTTCACAGTTAAATGTTTACTTTATAAATACTCATTGCCATATCATATCCCAAAATGTATCTTCAGTTGATTTTACAAATACTATTTTTAAATCAACTTGAAGAAAAGACAGTGAAAAAAATAAAAGTGAATTTTTATAAAATTTCTGCTTGGGAAGGGCTTTCTATGTTATCTTATTCTCTTGGTTCTATGTGAGCATCAGCACGGGGACAGAATTGTTGTCTTTTTCTTCATACTTCTCTCAGTCTTGAGAAGCCACATCCAACTTTACCAGGCAACCTAGGCCTTAAGCAGATGCAGTTACTGACTGGGACTTTTTTTAAATTTTTCTTAAAGTTTTTTTTTTAATTTTATTTATTTTAATTTTTCCCCCACACCTCTCCCAGATGGTTCTCTCGTCTGTCTGCTCATTGCTTGCTTGCCTTCTCCTGGAGGCACTGGGACCCAAACCAGAGACCTCCCAAGTGGTAGGTGGGAGCTCAATCACTTGAACCACATCTGCTTCCCTGACTGGGACTTCTAATCATTCCACTGGAGGGGAGAGTGATGGGTGTAAACAATATCTCACCTCACTTTGTTAAATTGGAAACATTTGAATACATCAATATTCAGTATTGATGCAGACATATTTTAGCTGGTCCTGACATACATTGTGGGCAGCATTATAAAAATAAGCGTTGGTATATAATTCCATAAAATATCAAAAAATATAAAAACATCTCTATTAAACACTTGTTTTAATATTTCTACTTGGAATTTTTGTACCAGGTAAATCATTCTTATAAAAATAAAACATTGTTATAAAACTTAATGAAACTGGATAATAACCACAGTAAATATTAGGTACATAAACTACATATTTGATATTGTAAATTTATGTTAAATTAATCAATTCATCAAAATTTACATGATCCATGGAAATGAAAAGCAAAGCTTAAAATGCATAAGGAAAAACGTAGGAACAAAAATACTCATATATCTTATAATTTGAAGAGTGAATACTATAACATATTTACATATATACATCAATGGAAAAAATAGAGAATCCAGAAACAGATATGTATATAGAAAGTTTGTTATTTTATATAATTGCATTGTAGCTTTGTGAGGGAAGACGACCCATTCAGCAAATGCTGTGTGGAAATTAATATCCATATTAAAAGATAAAAATTAGATTCCTACTTCATGCCATACACATAAATACAATACATGTGAAGACCTAAAAGATAAGAAAAGAGAAATTTTAGAAGAGTACATGGGCATTATTTATATCAAGGTAAGTGTAGTGGTTTGATATTGTTTATGAATTCCAAAAATAGGTATTGGATTATGTTTGTGAACTGGGCTTTTCCTCTGGGCATATTAGATTATATTGGATTCTGGGAGGAACTGGGGCATCCTAAAAACCCCCAGTGCCTAATGGGGTAGAACAGCAGCCCGAGCAGCAGCCGGAAGCCTCTCAAGTTATGCTGATGACTGACAGCCACAGTGGCATGGCTCCACCTCTCCCCTTCCCCTCCCCTCCCTGCTGCAGTGCAGCTCCACCTCTCTCCACCCCT
>PVKH010003382.1:0-25073 GCA_004027955.1 Chaetophractus vellerosus
TTGTAGAAAGAATTATACTGTCTTATGTCTCCACTGCATAATTTTATCAGGGAGGTAAGAAACCATGCTTTTTAGTGATGTGTTGAACTGAAGTGGAATGTACAGTAAAATACAGATTTCCTCAAATGAATTGCTAAAACCATTAATCTCTATCTAAGGACGCTTAATAATAGTTTGTTCTCAGTAGCAGGTGGGGGTAGGGAGAGAAAATGTCTTCCAGAAGGCACTTTGGCAGTCAATCTGGTTGATAATAAAACTTGATGAAACATCTGTGATTAATATTAATTCTAATGTTCTCCCCTTAATGGCTAATTGTGAAAAAGATAATTTATCCCATTTCATTTAGACTACAGCTGAGATTTTCAATTTAGGGAAAGAACATTTCTCCATGTTTCTCAGGTAGGAGACTCTATGGGGAAAACAGGTGCACAAAATCTGCCAATGGTACAGCGATTTCCTGGTTTTCCTTTGAAAAAGTATTGTATACATTCAACTGACCACTGCAGACTTACATGTGACCCAAAGAATGGTTCTCTAAGTGACAGAACTCGTATTTCTGCACCTCTACCACTGTACAACATTCTAGATGAACCACAAAGAACTGAATTAATATATTTTTGGTCCTATTTGATTCTGCAAAAGTTGTGAGAAAAATGCCCTTGTGAGTAAATGACAGAGGGCTATTTCTGACCACCAGTGTATTATTTCAAACTAGTTGATGAGAGGAACTATTTTTGACACATGCAAATGTATAATTTAAAGTTCCCATAAAATTTTGTCATGGAATCTACATTAATTTTGACAGAAACTAGGAAAGTAACTAATTGCCTTTCAAATATCAATATTAAGAATACCATTTATTAATCCAGCACTTTAACTCATTTACATACGGAACACTTGAGGCATGGGGAGTAGAGAACTATCATACCCAACTTAACATACCTAATGAGTAGTTAAGACCAAGATCTCCTCATTTGCATCCAATCTATTTTTCTAGATCTAATTAATATCATCAGGAATAAACCTATTAAATAAGGGATTTATTTTCTAGGAATCAGGGCATTCCTGATTTAATGGTTAAAATGACAGCTGTCTAACCCAATATGGAAGTACTAAATAGAGATTAAATATACATCACTGTTGACCTTTAATCATAACCAAATCATTGCTCCATTTAGATATACTCCATTTTCATTAGACTTTAACTCACATCAGGGAGTGGAAAACATAAACTGACAAGCACAAAAGGTCACAGACAATAGGCACCCACTTCTTAATGTACCTTCGAAAATCCTCATGTTATATGAACAGAACATTACAGAAATGATTCATTATTCCTTCATTTTTCCCCAAGTACAACTTTTCTGTATAAATTGTTGATCCAAAATGAGTATTTCTTACCAATTGACATCTTGCCTTTCCCCCCTCTATTTTTATGTGGTTTTCTGATTCTTATCCTCACTGACACATCTCCCCATTTTGTAAACGGGATTCATTTTATAACAACGATAATAAAACACTATATAAGAAATATAAAAATCCCAAAGGGTTACATGTTTTCTTATTTGCATCAGCCAGGCCAAAGTGTGTCTTATTTAACTGGATGAAGCAAATGACACAGTTTGCTTGCTGAAGTAAGAGGAAGGGTTTGCTATGACATTACAAATGAGATGACTCACTGAAAACTCTGTTTCTCCCTTATCAGAATTCCCCTGCTTTATACAAACATGCACAAAGACTGCCTTTTCTCAACACTGGATGCCACTTGTAGATCCCTATGGGTTCCTTCCATTCACCAAAATCCTCCAGTACCCCCTTCTTCCAGGTCTTGAATTCAGAACCATCCACTTCCACTTGAAGTCAGTGTTCCCAAAGCGTGAAAGGAAGATCACCTGCAGAAGAGACACCTGGAGGCTTGATAAAAATGTGGGGCCTTACTGCAACCCCATAAAATCTGCTGAATCAGGCTTTCTAGGGGTGAGTTCCAAGGATCTACATTTTAATCCACCTCTGCAGGTGGGTCACTACAGTGAGGGATAAGTAGTGTCTTAAGCCCTAATACCTGAATTCTACCTAGTTCCTCAAATCAGCAATTCACATCTTTAATCTCTTCCTCCTGAATCAATTTTCTCTCTCTTTAGTGGAACAGTAACTTGTAACTCACTTTATTTCCCTCTTTGCTATTATTTTCATGCATGTATTTTTTTTCCCCACATTCAACTGTGAGCTCCTGGAGGACAAAGATTACATGCAGTATTTTCTATCATCCCTCTACATAGTCTGCTATACTGGTCTGCTGGATAAGCATAGCTCAGCAAGTATTGATGAATTGTCTGGATAATAAGAAAGCAATATATAATACTGACATGTGTCCTTCCACAGCCACCGTAGATTTTCTACAAACATAATGGTGCCACAAGTACTGACAAGCCCAACTACCGGTTAATAAATGGATTTATATAGCATTTTGAATATAAATATTTCAGAAAATAACTGCAATAAATCTTCCAAAATAGAATTTAATAATAAACTAACACATCATATCAAAAGGTCAGAAATTCTGCTAATTATCCAGCAAATGGTATCGATTTAGCAATTCTACTTAACATAAACATCATAAAAGCCCATGCAAAAAAAAAAAATCAAAACTTTGCAGCTATGGCAAAAAAACTGAAGACAATACAGAGACAACAGAAGTTCAAGTAAAGGGTCCCAATATTTCTGAGATTGGAATAATTTCTTCATAAGTACTTTATAAGTACCAGTACTATTTATGTAATAAGCTTTTGAACACTACTTGCCATGCAGGGATAAGGTAGACACTAAGAGCAGGAATGCTTTCGGTCAAATCTGGACTCCACCATGCATAAACAGTGTGATTTTAGGCAAGTTATTTGACCTTTCTGTGCTTCAGTTTCCTCATCTGTAAAACAGGAACAACAGTGCCTAACACATAGTTGTGATAAGGCATAGATGAGATGATCTATGCAAGCATGGGGAATAGATAAAAGTGCTTACTGCATGCTAGCTATTACTATATAACCAGCAAGTGTCTAGCTCTAAAAAAATGTCCCTGTATTTATCTGATCAGCTTTCCCTTTAAAACATACTACTTCCTATTGCCTGCTAGATAAATTCCAAGCTCTTCAGACCAGAATTAGCATCCATAATCAGGCCCAATCTACCCAATTCTGTTTTCCAAATACTCTCCATTGCAGTCAGAGCTGTCTTTGCATTGATCCCTGAATCTTTGTGATTGCGATTTGCCTTATCAGGAGAGCTTGTTCTCTGGAGGGCTGCCTGGTGGTCTCCCCAACTCCGAGAACTGTCCTCATGAAACAGTTCTGTGTAAAATCCAGGTGCTGTACACAGCTGCCACAATTCCTGCACTTTCATTGTAAAGGATTTCATGATTTCTCAGAGTGGCCCTTCCCTTCATAAAATCTCTACTCCTTTATCTTTAATTTGCAAAGATGTGTAATAACTTCGAGTCTGTGAAGTCTGTGAGAAGCTGGTGGGTTTGAAAAATAACAACAATAGCAATATCAACTACACCTAGTAATAACTGCAGCAATAACCTGCAGCTGGCATGCAGCTTAAATACAAGGTAAAGGCAAACCCCAACATGTCACATTTACAAGCTGCAGTGTTTAGACAGTTGGTCACCAAGCTTTGCAATATCTCCATCAATGCCTGCACCGTGCTATTGATTCCGTTAATGAAATTGAAACCTCTAAGAAACGACTCCGGATACCGAAGAGACATATACTTTGAATAATCTTGCTTATCATTAAATGTCTTCAACAAAATTGACGTGGGGATAGTCAATGACATGTTTTATAATGTCATTATGTTTTGACTCCACACACCATTTGACAGTGCTCTGCTTTGTTTTAAAAAACTCATACACCTCCTAGGATGTGAATCTTGGGAATAAGATGACACGAAACTTTCCAATATATTTCACATTATTTTTAGAAGAGGTTTTGCCTTAGGTTCCAGGATCTAGGATATATTTAAAGGCTTGGCAAATGGCACTTGAAAGTGTCTCCTTTCAACTTCTTTTTAAATATTTATTATGTAGGAAGTGAATAAAGAGCATAGGCTCAGAATCAAATTGCCTGAGTTAGAATCCTGGCTCCATTACTAAATATCTCATCTCAGGCAAGTTACTTAACCTCTCTGAGCCTTGGTTTCCTCATCTACACAATGGGGATAACAACAATACTTGCCTTACAGATAAGGGTTCAAACAGTTAAAATGTATATGGTACTTGGTATAGTGCCTGACATAGAAAGTTTGAAATAAATGCTAAATCATGATAATTATCCTTATCAGAGCAAGTATTGGGGAAACAGCTATCAGTCAAGGCATAAGCCTTTGGCAAAAGCTGCTTTTACTACAAAAATTACTCTGAACTAAACTTCACTTAAATCATTGCAGCACTCAAAACTGTCTGAACTGAACTGCCCCAAGTATATATAGCAACAACTTTAAGCAATCTATTAAAAGCAAGAAATTTGCCAATTCCTATTTTTGGCCTCTATTTTACTCTCCTTGTTTAGATTTTTTTTCCTTAAAAATTAGGCTGAAAATAGAGCATGAAGTTTGAATTCAAGGTTGAAGACTCATTGAAATTGTTAAAGCAAAACCTGACAAATTCATATCTTAGAATGTGTGGTAATTTACTTTAGGAAAAAATTCTGTAAAAAAATTAGGCAAGGCAAATGTATATTAGAAATCTGCTATCAGAATTACCAAAAATTGGGCAGGTTTAAGTTAAAAAGAATATTCATTCATTTTGAATGATTCAGAGACATTATTTGCTTTGAAGGATTTGGGTACAAAAAGGGCTGCTAATTATAAACTTAAACTTATCTAACATTAATGTAGACACAGCTAGTTGGAAACATTTGTACATCTCTGAAAATATTAAAATGAAAAGATACTACTATTCCATTTTCGAACAATCATAGACAGGCTGGCTGTTCTCCAATTCATGATATTTTACAGTTTAGATGTTTGAGGCCCAGAATAAATTAATATTTTGTAAAGCTTTAAATTTTGAAACCAAACCCGGATATATCATATATATTGAAGTTCTGTTCACAGTGGGGATTCTATAAAATCTTCCTAAAAATATCCAATGAAAAGAAGCCTGTTGCCAAACTCCACATATTTCCCCTATTAAGCAGAGGTAAGCCATATCCCTAGAAGCTGTATTTCAAGCCCACAGGATACTCATGAACTAAAATAATGAATGATAATGCCTTGTTCTCTGCATTAATATTAAAGAAAAGAGAAAATAGAAAACTTTATAGCCACTATCAGCTCTCTGGACCATAAATCTCAAGTTTTGAGAAGTGCTTCCCAAAAGGGTAGGGAGAGGAGATGAGTTGTGAAAGAGCTTCTGAGCCTGGAGATATTTTTTAGCAAGCCAGCAAAGTACTGACACAAATTTCTACATATCTCTGGCTGTGAAAAGTCTCATTTGTGGTGATTTATATTTCCTCATAAAGAACTCTGTAGATAATATAAGCCTGCTGTGAGGCTGTATGACAACTTTCAAACCAAGAGTTACACGACCATTCTGTTAAAATAGAGTGAGAAGAGATGAATGGGAAAATCTGTAGAAATAGTATTTCTTCTGCTGAAAGGCCAAAATACTGTTCTTCTAGCATGCACAATGTTCAGAGCATCTCCCCTAACTCTATGTGTATGCTTCATGTATAATATTTTGGTTGTCTATACTAGATAGTATTATTTTTTCTCTGAAGATTGGCTATGTGTTTGGTGTGTGCATGCTTGTGTTATTTACAACAAATGACACTTAGACATCATCAAACTGAAGTTCGGTTGCCTTAATAAGTTACTAAGGGAAACACAGAGAATAGCATGCTGACAACCCAAAGTCAATGAAGTATAAACACTGTTATTCCAAGTGTCACTGGCGTGTTATTTCCATTTCTCCTGGCATCTGCTCTGTGTAACACTGCACATCCACGCGATACGGCAGCTCATTAAACTGTTTTCAGTTAACTCTGAAACCAAATTAGTACATTACATGTTTATAAGGCTGAGAATTACTGCTTCCCCGTGAAATCACACAATTAATCAGGTGCGTTAGTTCTCTAGAAGATGTGGCCACTTTTGACATTTTGGGATAAAAAGAACAATGCTTTGATTTGTTGCCATTTTAGCATTTAGTCTCAGTAAAGTTAAAGGACGCAAATGGTGACATAATTCCTTCTACCCCCTTAGGAGGCCAGAACTCTACATGCTTCCTCAGTCTTGTAAGAGCATTTTTAATTCTTGAAAGGAATACAAATAAAAATTTTGTTTTGAACTTCTTATCTGAGTGTCACAGCCTTAGAAAAAAATCGGATATAGGGAAGGGTACTGGCATCTTTGTTTTCTTGTGGCTGACAGCATAGATTTCTATCAAGTCCCAATTATTCACTAGCTTGTAAGGCTCCCTTCACAAACTTTAAGAGTGCTCCCAACCCCAAAACCTAGGAAGCCGTGAGGCTTGTTCCACTTTCCTTTTTCACAGATCTGGCATTAATTTCTATGTTTTTTTTTTTTAACAGAACCTCATACTTTAGTCCAGTTATTTAACAGAGTATGAATTTCCTTTGAAAATTTTCCCCACTTCTCCTAATATTGCCCCAAATTTTAAAAATAATACGGTGCTTTTAAACACCCTGTGTCCCCATCAACAGACCTTTCCCCGTTTGATTTTACTCAGACTATCTCAAAAATGGTGGGGGCAGCAAGCACTGGATGGCATGGATCCAGCATCTGCATGTGGACACTGAGCATTCTTGTTCAGAAGGTTAACAAGCACCTGGCAAATAAACAACCATTGTCATAAGAGAAAATCAAAATTAACCCGGAAAAATACCCTCAAGTCCCTTAATATCCCTATTTCATGTTTTTTATTTAACCTTCATTTAAGAACCCAAAAATCCATTCATGCTTTCCTAAAAGATGCCTAGGGACAACTTGAAACAGACACAATTCTCTAAACTCATTCTTTAAATAAAAAGTGCATTCCTGCAGATTCACTGAAGACTGTTGGAAGTGTACAAAGGGAATAAAACCACTATTTTCTGACAGAAATCTCATATAATCCCAGACAAATGTCCAGCGTCCAAGTGGAGAAAGGCGGTTCCATTCTATTTTCAAATTAAAACCAACCAAACAAACAAAAAACCTCGGAGCTGATGTGGCTCAGTGGTTGAGTGCAGGATTCCCACATATGAGGTTCTGGGCTCAATCCCTGGCCCATTACCTCAAAAACAAACAAACAAACAAACAAAACCCCAACTGTAAATAGTTTTAAGTGACTAAGATATACTCTGCATCTATATTTGAAAGATTACTATTTGATGTTTGTGCCATGTCCATATTCATTTCTTCCACTTTAGAAAATTTGTCAGTTTCCTAACACTGCCCCTCAAGACCCTTCTCTATTACTAATATAAACAAACCTTCATGAAATACCATGTTTTGGATCCACATATTTAAAAATTACAGAAGGTGAACTAGTATTTGACCACAGTTCTTCTGAAAATTTCAGTTACACATCCTTTGAATTTCAGCTGACATTTATGCTATGGTAAATAATCCTAAAATGGGACTCCAGTAATCAAAAAAAATTTTTTTTTGAATAATAAAAGCAAAATGCACACACCCACTGAAGCAACTATCGAGTTGTTCATTTTTAAGAAAGCACATTGTACTTACAGGTCACCCTCCCTTCCAAGAGTAAAAGACTATGAACAGTGAAAAAGATTACCTCCTGCTTTGATAATTGTGTAGCTTTGACACTTTTCTATTTCAATGAGAACAACGCGGTAAAAAGGTGGATGGGTGTGAACTGTTAGGACTAAAATAAATCTTAATACAGATTCTAAAGCAAACGACTGAAAACCAGACATCTCAGGGGGGAATGAGACTTCCTTTGGCATTATGTAGTCCTAGCAAAATGTTCTAGCTTATAGGGCACGGTCTTCTTGAATCTTTAGGCATTTCTGAAATTTTTTCACTAAACTATCAATGAGGATGCAAAATTCTTTGGATCTAGATTACTGAAGACACCTTTTTAAGCAGCAGACAACTTTTTACCAGCATATGATCAAAAAAGCATTACTAAGAAACTAGAGATAACTGCTGCAGAGTACAATAAAAGCTGGGTACTTCTAATTTTTCTCATTTTCTCAAGCATTAACATGACAGAAATAAGAAAAAAATTAGTTGTTTTTTTTGGTTGTTTATTTACTATTATGGTATTCATACATTCAGCAAATATTTTCTGAGTACCTGTTAGGTGTCAGGCCTTTTTCTAGATGTTGACTTCTACTGTTTTCATTGAAAATACACAATTTTTCATCAGCATTAT
Organism: Chaetophractus vellerosus; assembly: GCA_004027955.1. Classification (NCBI taxonomy): domain Eukaryota; kingdom Metazoa; phylum Chordata; class Mammalia; order Cingulata; family Chlamyphoridae; genus Chaetophractus; species Chaetophractus vellerosus. The sequence goes on from PVKH010003382.1 coordinate 8,405, forward strand.
GGTTGAGAGGATTCTCCATATTATAGAGAATTTGCCTGATTTTATAAACACTTCTATAAGAAAGTACATTCCAATTTCCGAACCACTCACCTGCAAATAAACTTTTGGAACCCATCCAGTTGGCAAGTGAAGGACTTTCTTTATGTTAGCATTCTCTGGTTTTACTAGATACTTGTTTAAAGGTTAGTCAGTAACCATACTGTACAATCAAATGATGTCTGAGTTTGATCTAGATCATTTTAATAAGAAATCTCTTAGGAATTTAGGATACTTGTCTTTTCAGTTTTAAAAACTGTACCCTGCCTAGTAAAACTGCCTCACAGCTTAAGACAAAACTGTAAACTTTTAATTAAAATATGTAAAGCAGAGAGTTAATACTTAGCCACATACATTTAAGGAGTATATGAGTTTAAGAATGAGGCCCACTGTAACAGAGACCATCCCCAATTTTTCTTCTAATTTTTAAAACTATGTATACCAAAAAAAAAAAAAAAAAAGGTCTTTTCAGCTCCCTGAAAGTTCTTTTCATTAATACGATTTTTAGGATTCTAGCTTCAAAGAAATGGGCTTTTTTTTCTGCTCTGTACTTTCTTCAGCATAGCAGTATGAAGGCTTATTTCTACAGTATGTATGCGAGTTTGCCCACCAATAAGCTTAGGAAGGTGAATTCCCCAATAATCTCCCAGAGACTCCAGGTTTCCATCTGGGTGCTGTGTCTATAAACTACCTTTACTCTGAGTATCTTCTTTTGAAGAAAATCAGCTATAAGTTATATTTTAATAAATGCTGAAAGAATCCTCTGCCTTTTTACTAATATTTTCAGAAAATATTTGTCTTTATTGTGGACTTCACATTAGGATTAACTCATTCCTTAATGAAGTCTGCAAGCCTGATTCAGCCTGGATGCTGAATACTCAGGGGACTTAAGAAGAGTTCCTTAGGAAATAGAACTTTTCTGGCCTCTGAAGCTATCTGGATTAAAAGGGTCAACAATCTGGGAAGGTGCAGTTGAAATATCTTCTGGAGATGGAAGAGTATCCTTTGGAGAGTTGAAAATGCAAAAAATAAGTTGAAAATTTGCCTTTCTACTATCTGATTTGGGGTGTCTAGGAAGAGCTTATAGAACAGTGCTCTCTACATAGTAGATGTCCAAGTGGTGCTAATTGTTTCTAATCTTTTGTTAAATACACATAAAAAAGTGCTTCTTCATTTTACGCTTCTGAGATACAGGACTTTACCTCTTCACTTGCCACTTCTTGTATATGCAATCTTTTTTCAAGTTACCTAATCTTTCAGTGCCTTTGTTTCCTGTAAGTTGAGAAATAAGAAGAGCACCAGCTGCTGTTTTGAGACTTAGCGGGATGTACAAAGTGCCTGGCACAGACTAAGTGCTAGGTAAGCACAAGTTACCCTTATTTACTGAACATCTCCTATATGCCAAGCAACCTAATACAGTGCACAGAGCAGGAACAGCAGTGAACAAACCATAAATAAATGTCAGGGGTGACAAGTACCTGAGGAAAAATAAAGCAGAGTAAGGTGTAGAGAACGATAGAAGAGGATAGAACTGCCTCTCTAATAAAGGCATTTAGTGAGAATAAGGGGGTCTGGGTTCCTGGGCCAGTGAGAACCGCAGGCAAAGGGAAGATCAAGTACACAGGCCCTGATGCAGGGTGTGCTGGGCAAGCATGAGGAAGGGCAAGGAGGGAACGTGGCCAGAGCTGAGAGAGGAAGGCAGAGACTGAGAGGAGAGGAAGCCAGAGAAGCCTAGGGTGGGGGAAAAGGGGTATATTCCATGGAGAGCCTTGTGAGGGACTTTGGATTTTAACCTTGCTGAGACAGGAAGTCACTGGTGGGCATTCACAGAGCAGTGACATGATCTGACTTAAATTTTGGGAGAATAACTCTGGCAACAGTGGGGAAAAGAGATAGGCTGCTTTCCTAGTTAAGGCCACTGGTGATGGTGGCTTGGAAAGGCTGGCAGGAGTAGAACTTGTTCAATAATTCTAACCCACCTCTGTATTCCACCTTTTCCCTAAACATATCCCTTTAATAGGCATTTATTGAACACTTACTGAGTGTTCAACACCTATTAAGAAAGGCACTAGACTGGGTGGCCTTACAGATGTTATCATATACCCCAATGGTATAGATCCCTAGGTAAAATATAATAAAAGTAGGAAGATAATATTCCAAGTGGCCCCCTTTGAAATCGTTTATTGCAACCACATTATTTACAAAGTGGAGTTAGAAATCCAGAGAAGTTAAACGATTTACCCAAGATCATACAGCTAGTTAGGTCAAGAGAAAGTCTAAGGACTCAATTTTGAGATCTGTGTTTCTACTGAGTTATTATATAACTTATGGTGCCTTAAGATAATTTATGATGCCTTATTTTAATTATTTCCCTTTACCTCTGCTGATTTAAAAACAAAAATTCTTTCAAATGTGTTTTCACTGAATGAGAACCATTCCTAAATTGAGTAAATTTTGAAGTTTCTAAAAATAACACTTGCCTTTAGGGCATCTATATAAATGACTATCACCTTAATTACTGACTGTCAGATCTGCAAATCCATTGCTGATAGAAATAATCACCAACTTTCCATCATTACTTTAGTTTGCCAATTTCTTACCAAAATGACTATAGTAGATTAAAGATACTGTTTGTCAGATTTAGGAATGGCCTTGGTCTGCCTTAGCAATAATTAGAAATTATAACAACTCTAAGTATAGTGTCTATTCCAAGGGAAGGAGAACATACCATACATAGATAGAGTCTTTTTTTTGGGGGGGAGGGGGACAAATGAAGGACTCATCTAGAACTATGAAGTATTTTTTAAAAATTAAATTGGAATGAGATATTTCTTGCTTAATTTTCACCTAAGTCAAAGAAATTAAGAAGGACATAAATCTAGTTGAGGATAAAGCAGAACTTGATAAAAATTTTGACTCATGACCTCTCTGAGTCTAAATGATGAGGTGAATATACTGTTATCAAATACTCATCTTCTCTTATCCAATTCAGTATTTATATCTGAATTTCAGCATTCCATAGTCACCACTTAGCTTGCTCTAGCATACTAAAGCAGGATTGCTGAAAGCCTATAGCTTTCTCTGGTTAAGTTAGAAGAGATTTTAAGGCCTTGAGGAGCTGCAATGCTCCCCTGGCCTAGTAAGAACATTTTATCAAATTGACTGGTGGGTAGTCAAGCTTGCTCTTGAGATCGGCAAGAAGAGTTTCTTGTAACGTAGTAAGTGTGAAAAAGAGCCTTTTCCCAAGCATCTTGTTCATTCTACGCATATGGAGCCAGAGGAAAATTCAACTGAGGGCCAATTCTCCCCTAAGAATCCTTTACTTTAATTATGACCATAGTATATTTAATGTCTGTAAGGTATCCTAGTTAACTTCACCGCTCCTGTTCTCAGCTGTGAAAGAAAGAAGAAACACTTCCACTACTAAAAAGATGGGGAAGGACGCTTTTGTGGTTCTAAACCATGGCTAAAAATTCAATTTAACTGACTACCAGGCCAAGATGCTTCTTATAAATGAACATCTCTTTGCTGCTAATTTTGTGCTATTTTACCTTTCATTAAAAAGAAGTAATTCAAGTTAAACTCAGCTGAACAGTAAAAGCTCTTGATGTTTTGAAGCATTTTGGAACAATTACTTTGACGGGAACTCTTGACAGTTAAATGACTCCGTTAAATGAATGTTATAGAAGACACATAATGATTTTTAGTGAAATATTGAATTCAACCACGAATGAGGAAAAACCATAAGCACTATGGGTATATTTGAATAATAACATCTTGCTTATGAAATTCAAAGGATTCTATAATTTCTAATAATCATGGAATCCACTAGTTTGCTGGTGGGTATAATTCAATTCCCGTCTTGGTGCTCTCCACTCAAACCTGGTTTTTGCTTTTGTTTTTGTTTTCTAATCTGACAAGCAATAAGAAAATTTCTAAACTGGCAATAATTTCCTGTTACATCAGTATTATATTTTACAGTTAGGCAATTAATGAGATGCCGTTCCACAACTGAAGTTCTCCTCTCCCCTTCTTCTCATTTGCTAAATGAGATTCTTTCACAAAGTAAAAAATCACCAAAAGTCAAGAGCATGCTGCCTGGGAACGTGTGAACTCAGTGGGTGCCAGTGTTTCCTGCATCTGTGGGACTCAATATTCCTTTCTTATTTTATGGATAGAATGTGAGATGGTATCAAGGCTTTAAAATGTTTTCTCATGACTAACGACTGAAATATGTACTGAAATAATAAAACTGTTACTGTTCAATTTTCTTTTTTTTAATTCAGTTCCAAAGTAAGTGAGAGTGCTCTTATGATATAAAATCCAAATTATAAACTTCTGCTTTCTGAAGAAGAAGAGCTAGAAATTCCTGTGGACTTAAAAATGTGTGGGTTAGGAGTGGGTGGGGAAACTTGGGTAGAAGAAATGAGTCAGAAAAACAGGAATAACAGGAACGTTCTTTATCTTGTTTGTCTGGAAAGCCAGGGCGAAGAGAGGATGCTAAGCATACCGGGTGGTGTTACTTGGCTCTACGCATACTGTGTGCAGCTGCACTTCCTGATTCTTTCAAGCAGGTGAGATACAACTTCCCCCGTGTTCCCACTGCTGTCGGCATTTATCTTCCTTCGGCAATTATCTACACCAGAATGTCTATTTACAGGTCCACTCCCCCACGAAACTGTCACTCCTTGAGGATAGGGAGTATCTTTTCATCTGGCATCCCCCAACATTTATTACCATGATAAGCTGCTCAATAAACGAACTTCTGAACAAATAAACTTTTAAGTCATTCATTTGACAGTGAAAACGTGAGAAAGGCCAAGTAGTTTAAATACGTGATACCTGTTAATAAAGGAAAGGCGAGGCATACATCAAGGTCCCTAAATTAGATATCATCTATAACCTGGCTCTCAAAGTGTGGTCCAGAAGTGGCATCATCATCACCTGGAGCTTTATAAATGCAGAATCTTGAGCCCCATCTCAGACTCCCTGAATCTGAATCTGCATTACAATAAGATCACCAGGTGACTCATGCACAGAGAAGTCTGAGAAGCATTTGCCTATAATAAGTGAGTATTAGGATGCCTGAAGAAGTGACGGTATACATGATGGAGAAGAAACAAGGCCATGGCAATGTGATTAATCCAGTGGTCTGCTGAGCAAGTTTTAGAGCTCTCTCTGGACAGAGTGACTTAATGCTCACAGGTGGGGAACTCACTCATACTAGTTCCCCCTGGAACCCTTTCTAGATAGTTCTTCACGCTTTTTCCTTTTTAAAGACACAGCTGCTCTTAATAATTGTCTTTTCTCCTTGGTGCAAAGAGAGTATTTATCGTCAGTATGCTGACATTTGCAGGAGTTTTGGCTTTCTCCACTGAAAATGTGGATGACTGAAAGGATATTGCTGACACCTGAATAAGAAATCCAATGACTCCCAGCTATGTAAATTTAATTATTTCCTTTAATTTTTCTCAGGAATCTTTTTTTTTCTCTGAGCTTTGGAGAAGTCCTAACAATTTTCATTTAAAAGAAATACAAGTCAGCAGTGGTTCACTGAGCAGGCTGACATGCAATTTCATAGGGGGAGAGGCGCTGTGTCTTTAATCTAATTTGTGCTCTCAATTCCCAGCTAATGTATCTAGGGATCCCGATGTATGCATTTATAAGGAGACATCTGTAATGCAGAATCCAGCTCTCTGCGATTCTCTGAAACACAGGTAAAAAATTAGTCTGGGTTCTTGCAGCTGCCCTACAACGTGATAAATCTCTATATACTCACAGATGTAGAAATATTCCCGGCCTGGCCTGAATTCAAATCCCAGAGAAAAGGGAGTGAAGAGCTGGAATTTTTCAGAGAACTTCAGTGGTCCATTTGGAGAGTGAGGCCGGTTACACTCCCATCTCTTGAACCCTTTGGAAGTGTGGTCGCAGGCGCTGTAGCCATCAAAGTTCACCATGTAGAGGACGTAGCGCTCAGTCTTATCTTCCGGGACAGAGTCCTCATAGTGAGGGCAGAAGACGTCCAGGTAGTCGTTGATACAGACATCGATGTGGTAATCACCTCTCTGGAATCTGTTGGCAGAAGAAGAAAAAGATAAGATTATTCTTAGAGGAAAGGCTTTCTGCTTTCAATCTGTGGTGGGAGCCTTTACAGATGCTGCGGCTAAAGATTTATTATAGTAACTTTTTACTGCATGCTAGGAGATTTGGGTCATGACTTGAATTGTTGCAGTTTCCAAATCTAAGCAACAACAAGCCATTTTAGTGAGGAATTCCATTACATTTGTTTCAAAATGTTCTACAAATGGAGTGCTTCATTTTCCTTTTAAGTTTAGTAGTTACTCTTTGAAAATGAGGAACTCTAGGGAGGTAAGGCTTTGCTGTGGTCTGTTTTTTTTTTTTTTCATTCTTAAAATCACATATAATGAAGCAAAGTTTTCCTATCCTTGCTAAAATTGTTTTGTTTAATAAATGTTTTTGAATAAATGAGTAAATTGAAGAATTAATAAATGAACTGTTTTTGTTAGAACTGAGACCATTCTTAGCTTCCTATGCAGATGTAGAGAATTAGAATCATTTAACTGGTTGAATTAGAATCATAAAATTTTAAAGCTGGAAAGAAAATTCCTGGAACAACACTTCCATTTTAAAGAAAAATAAAAACCTAAGGCATAAAGATGAAGCAGTGAGTAACTGAGCTAGACTTGGAATTCCAGGCTTCCAATCTTAGTCCAGTGTTTTTCTTAATAGATTGGTTTATATCACAAACTCATTTTAGTCCACCTTTCTTCTGATGCCCTATCTCTTTCCATATTAAGAAAATGGAAACTATCTAAAATCAGAATTTCTTCTCACATTTCTTTTAATAATATAGGTTGTATTCTAGGGCTGGACAAGTAAGTAGTGAAAATAACAAGCCAGATGCGAATAGCAAAGAAACCCCACAAAAACATAGCCAATTCATCCCGATATAGTTAATACAAACACACATTTACACCACAGCACGTATCACATTGTCTGCTTCAAACCATATCTTACAAAAGTTTTTCTTATCTTTTAAAAGTAATATGCCTTTCCCCATCACTTGAAGAGTGTTTCTCAGGACACAGTGATGTGTGAACCAGGAATTGTTATAGACACAAGTTTCTCAGTCTAAAATCAGGGTGGAAAAGCCTATAAAATCCCTTTGTTTTTTAGCTAGTGAGGATATTCTTTGCTGAGCCCTTAGAAGGTTCATCATAAACTATGTTACTGCTGAAATACAACGCCTATAAAGTCATATAATCTTCACGTTGGACAGTCTCTGCGTGAACACTTCCCAGCGATGGTGAGATTGTCTATTCCATTTTTGGATGTCTCTAAATGTTAGGAAGCTTTTTCTTATATTAAGCATAAATCTGCTTCTGAGTAATTTCTATCTAGTGATCCCAGTTCTGCTGCCTGGAATTACAAAGGACACATCTGATTCTTCTTCCGCAAGGGAGTCCATAAAACATTCGGAGATGCCAGATACATCTCCCTGTATCCTCCTTGTACCAGGTTGGAAAACCCTGATCCTTTGACTATTTCTGGTATAATTCCTAGGCTCCTATCATTCTAGTTTCTTGACCCTCTTCAAAACCTCCAGTTTGCCAGTGTTCTCCTTAAAATGCAGCACCCCCCTCCTCCCCCAAAAAAGACACCCGAGGGGCTATGTGACTGTGTACATGCCAGGGGAAGTACTGCAGCCTTCTCTCTGGATCTCAACACTCAATGACAAAGCTGAGATTCTCTTTTGAAAGACATCACAGCAAGAGTGGAAGCTCTACTCATTTTGAGTACACCTAGGTTTAAGGACTTGCTGCTTAATTTACTTTTCCAAGGAAAGTAAATCATTAAATTCCTGAATTCTGACCTCAAATATCAAAACATCCACAGAAGCTTCATTTGACCATGCTTTTGAAAGGCAGTATACTAATTTACACAGGGAAAATAAGGAGAGACTACTAGGATATTCACTTTTCAGTTAGAGGTTCCCAAAATACATAATGATTTTTTAAAAAACAAAACCAAAAAACCCTCCGAAATTTTTATTTCTTTGCTTATCTTTATAGTTCCACAATTGTGGAACCAGGGTTACTTCTTCTTCATTACTGGCAGACAACGACTTGTCAAGATGCAGGGAAAACCTGTGTTGCTTTTAAAAGATTTTTGAACATCAAGGTAGCATCACTGCCAAAGTACAAAGAAAAGACACTGCAACGTTCAGATAAAAGGGTGCAGGTTATGAATCAGCAGCACTCAGCACAGCCTGACAGTTTTGGATGAGAGCCAGATAAGAACTGCAGCAGAAGGCAATGCCCAGATGCACTTTATATTATTATCATTATTATCATAGATTTTAAAGACATTCAAAGGGGAAGTTTTTTTCTTTCCATAAGTGTCACTCATTTTAGCCTCTACTATCAGTTGGCACTGCTTAAAAGTGAAAATACAAATTAAAGTCACCACTGTCCAAACCCATTCTGTGTTTTTCCTTTATTTCACAAATTATTGCATTTTTGTTACTTCAAATTTAATTCCCACTTCCCAACTTTTATCCCTGTTAAGAATGCAAAATTTTATTAAAGCAAGTTTTGAGACTGAAGACCCATTTTACATTAGGCTGACCAGTTATCCTTTTTGGTGACCTTTTTACTTTGTGTGGGTTAAGTGAATAGCTGTGGAGTCCATTTTAAATCTGTGACTGGCCTACGGACGAGTATTTCTACTCTTCTATCCATATGAGGAAAAACAAAGATGATGAACCGCAATAAAATCAACTCAAGTTTCTGTTTTCGATTTTAAATTTTCATATATTAGTTTACTAATGTAAATTTCAAAGAATGGGCAATATAATTATACAAATGATAATAGACTATAACTCTTGAAAGGCATTTGTATAACCTACTCAAGAAAAATCCAAAGAAAAGTTCAGGTTCAGATATTCTAATACTATTCCAAATCATGTTCTCTGTGTACAAAGTGACACTGAACCATTCCATTCCTTTTTGGCCTTTACTAAGAAGTATATATGTATGTGTATGTGTGTGTGTATATATATATTGATATTGCTATATATATTTATCAATTGTTTATGTTACACTCATTATCTAAATTTAATCTCCATCACAAGTCACAGAGCAGACACCATTTAAAGATGAGGGAATTGGGATTAAGAAGTCAAGCAACACGCCCAATGTTTTATACAACTAGTAAAAGGTGGAGGTAAGACTCAAACCCAAAAAGTCTGACCTCAGAATTAAAGCTCTTAATACTCTACTTCCTGAGAGATCAAATTGCCTAAGTCAAGTCCTTAAGTCAACTCTGTATCCCCATCCCCTCAAGCAATGATTCTCATTCTTGATGGGGTTTTAGTTCTTTACTTCATTCATTGATGCAGCAAACATCTGCGGTATCCAGGATCTACTATGTATGTTGCATACGTTGTCATGTAATCCTTCAAATAAACCTATGGGGTAGTTATAATTAGGTATATTTTTCCAGTGAGGAAACAGTTTCTCTAAGAGGCTAAGTTAACATTTTAGTTTGTTTTTCTTCTCAGCAAGTAAGTAGAAGAGTTGGAATTTGAACCCAAGTCTTATATGATTCTGAAGCCTGTTTGTTTCCTCCTAACCACAACAGCTCCAACTTTACCAGCTGTAGATATTCTCCTCACCAGTTGGAGCCCACTTAAGGATTTTGGGTGCTACCCAGGTACCTTACATACTTGCATTGATCTCTTAGGAGATCAGTGTTGTAAGGAGTCCCAGCCCTGCTCTCTATCACCAGGGGTTGGTCCTAAACTCCTCAACTGAAAATTGAGGGGTGCGTCACCTTTTAGAATAAGCCTCAGACCACAGGGTTAGCTCCTGACTCACACACAGCACTCCAGTCTTTCACAGAATAGCATTGTCATGCTCAGCACCCATTTACATGGTTTTTTTCCAAAAAGAAACAACTTTCATGAACTTTAGCACTTCAGCAAAAGAGCAAATTCGCATGGAGGAAGAATAATTCTACATGGCAATATTTACAAATGTCATGGGCAGGAGCACTGCCACTACTTTAGCACATCTGTAAATTCCTTAGAAATGTCTCCTTTTTACTCCTTATTCTGAATCCCACCCACTGTATCTGTGATTCTCTACCTCTCTGAGATCACCTCTTATTTTGAACTATAAGAATCTCTGGCTGTACACCAGCAAGTCAGCAGTAATGACAATGAAATTCCTACTAAGTTATCATAGTGATTCACAATATAAAAACATGTACAGTTACCACACGTAGAAAATTGAATGCACTTGAGTAAAACAATTACTGCACTGATTGTGTTCTCACAGTGCAAATGTCTCAAGTGCCAGGAAACACCTCTTATGCATAGAAAGTTGGACCCTGTTCTTCAATGTGTTGCATAGCTACTCAGGTCAATGTTCCATGAGCCACATAATTATAAGAGTATACGTGCTCTGTTAAGGCAAGAACAAATTTTACACATTTACCAAAATTTGGCAGTGGACTGTTTGAGAATCAATGCCATATGCATTATGAAAGGGACATTTTAGTCAATTAAGAAGAATAAAGTTCAGCATGGTACCTGGTCCTTTATATAATCAACTCAAATACCAAAAGTATAATTATGCACTTTGTGGTAGTTTTGATGACCCAGAGGCTGCCTGGAAGGTTGGACAGAAAACACATTTCAGGGGCTATTAATAAAGCAACAACTGAAGCTGGGTTGTGTGCTGGAAAGTGTGTTGTGTATCTATATATGCAGAAATATGTCGCTCAGTGTTTACCTGAAGACAGCACAAAACGAATCATAGCTTTGATTATCAATTTAAAACCAACAGTAATAATCTCCCCTTTTTAACCTTGAGAAAGTAATGACTTGAGTTTCAGAATCCAAATGAGCTAAAGACAAATGAGGTCAAGTAATACTTGAAAACAATTTTTTTTGTTTCATTATCAACTGTGTGCCCCAACTTTCTATTGAAATAGGCACGGGAGCATTGTTTTATGACATCAGTTAACTGGAAAAATAGGACCTTGCTCCTTTCAACTAAAAAAATACTTTCAATCTTGGGTTCCTGTAAGAAGGGACATCCTTTACCAACCTCCAGTGGAACTTCTCAACTCATTGTCAATCTGTCCTTTGGTTCCTCTTTGCAAGGTAAAGTAAGCAGCGCCTAACTTTCTTTCTCAGTGGATAGTTTTTCATGTCATTGACCTTACTTCCTCCTCCACCACCATATGCTCTCGTGTTGTGGATACTGACAGTTGAGAGGCCAAGTCTAAAGGACACACAGGCAATGCCCTGGGTTTCAGGCGGCAGAAGTGAAGCATCATAATCATTCTCTGAGTTCATCTTGAGACACTTTCCCCTGCGGTATTCCTCCTCTCATTCCATCCTCATTTGCTAAAGCCAAGATGCATTTCATTTTAGTAGCTGGAAAGGGAAGGGTATGGTGCATATTTAAAGCATTCTAAATTGGCCTTTAGCATATGTTGCTGGCACAGCAGAGAGTCTGCTTCCAGGGAAATATGTACTGAGGTATTTTATCAAGCAGCTCCTGGGTGAAGTTTCTGCACTCCATAAATACAGAAACAGCATTACTGAAAGGAGACAGAGTGGTTATTAGAGGTTAGGAAGCTGTGAGACACTTTCATCCCCTTTGTGTAATGTTTTAAAGGATTCATTAATGAAAATGTTATTTCTCACTAACTGGATAGCTGATTATTAATTTTTAAGTATATTTTAATCTGTCAACGAAGTGATTGTTTTAATATTCCTAGTTGAACAGAACTACATTGTCACTTTTTTAATTACAAGGCAACGTAATGTATTACATCCTGAAAGTGAAATGTAATAGAAGGAGATGATTTATGGTCAAAGATTAAACAAATTTATCAGCTTAGAGTTTCTCCCAAATTCTAAACTAAATCCAGACTGAATATATCTTGGCAGCACTCTCTTTCAATCCTATTACGATTTAAAGGTTAATTTCAGAATAAGATGCCTCTTTTTAACCAAAATAATTTACATGTCCTCTAAGTGCCTAGTGGGCCCTGCAACAGACATGGGGTTGTTTTAGGAATATGTTTTTGTGAGGAGATGGGCAAGATGGCAGTCTCTGTTGCATAACACACTACTTCTTTTCTTCCTTCTGCTATTCCTTTCAGCACAGAATGAAACCTTATGGTTTTTCTATCCTAAATCTGAAGATGTTCTCTTTTTTTGTTTCCTACAGAGGTTATGGCACAAAATACAAACAGCAGGTCAAACTTGGGACATATAAATAATAATAGCATCACTAGGAGCTGAACAAAGATTCATTTTGCTAATTTTAAACTATTTCTTCCCTTTCATAGGCTGAAACATATTTATCTTTAAAATGTATCAGTACTTGATGAATACATGTCCCAGAGACTTGGATCTTTGGTTCGTCCATTTGCCAGTTGAGCCCTGAATTTTAGCAGAGTTGCAGCACCTGCTCTCTAGTTCATTGGACTTGCCCAGGACAACTGGTGCGGAGATGATGATGGATGGCGCCCATCCCGGGGAATGGACAGTGTCTGTGGCTGCAGGCGGGATGGCTCCAGGATCTATCTGCCTGCCCAATGGGATCTGGACCTCCTCTCAGTTAGAAGTAGAGTGGGTATCACCATCCCCAAATCCTCAAGACTGGGGAATGAACAATGGACTAAAGTAGACATTATCATTCTACTATAGACTTTTGTTGTTCTAGCAATGGAAGAGCTCTTGTCATTGATGTAGAGGCAGTGGCCACTGGAGGTTCTGGGGGATGGGAAGGGGAAGAATGGGTGTGATATGGGGGCATTTTCGGGACACTGGATTTGTCCTGTATGACATTGCGGTGACGGATACAGGCCATTACGTATTTTTTCATAAATTACAAAATTGTGCGGGACAAAGTGTAAACTATAATGTAAACTGTGGCCCATGGTTAGCAGCAATGTTTCAATATGGGTTCATCAATTGTAACAGTTGTGCCACACTAGTGAGGTATGTTGTTGGTGTGGGGTTGTGGGAGGGGGTAGTGGGGCATATGGGAATCCCTTGTATTTTTTGTGTAACGTTTGTGTAATCTAAAGCTTCTTTAAAAATTAAAAAAAAAAAAAGATTTTAGAAAAATGTATTAATAAATGACTTTCATCTTCAGCTCTGAAATAATTAGAGTTATGGACAATTTCATCGTTACCAGGCCAGTTGTTCAGACTGAAAAAGATATTATATAATGACTGAAGCACATAATTCTAGGCAGCCCAATCTAGCTCTTCCAAGCTCTAAAACGTACCCAGTAGTGAAGATTTACAAGTTTAAAAAAAACCTCAAGGATGAATTTCAGAGATGTTTCCTATGTATTTCTTTGTAGCTGAATTGCAGCATTTAAAACACATACATTCTCATCCAAAGAAGGATCAGATCCTGAAAAGAAATTGGAACTCAGAGTTGGTGCTCTGTTTATCCATTAATGCAAACTCCAACAGAGTTCGTGCACATGCATGTCTTGGTAATTATAAACTCTGAAGCATGAGAGCCTTGCCTTGAATTCAATAACTGCCGGTCATGGTAATAAAACAATTTACTTTTAACAAGATATTTAGAATTCATCAGTGGTTTAGTATACTAACTAATCTGCTACTTTTTTTTTTTTTAACCTTTTATGTGTCCTGGTATTTTAAAAACAAGTGGTTCAAAAATCTTGGTTTTAAAAATGTCACAAATGATACTGATTACCCCTATCAAATAGATGGATAAAAATGTCAAGTAGTTTTTGCTTGTTGCTTTTCTAGTACAAGTCATGTCAGTCAGAATGACTTTAAAAGTGTTATCTCCCAGGAGTAGCACCTGTTTCAAATACAGAGCCCACACAATTATCTCTCCTCCAGTGTCTTAACTCATTTGGAGTTTGTTTTATTAGTTTGACGGAGGAACTCCAAAGGAAACAAAGCATTAAATTGGCAGAGCCTAAACAAGCCTTTCCTTCAGGAAGAGACTGGGAGCTCTGGGTGACAGTCTAATTGCTCCTAAGCCCCCAAAGAGGCCTCGGGCACAGACTAAGAATGTGTCAACATCAACAGGCCAAGTCAGCTAAAGAATTAACCAGGCGGAGTCCTAGAGACCCAACACCTCATAGATCATTTCTAATGGTTTTCAAATGGGAATTAAAAAAAAATACAGAATTAACGTCTGGCAATCAGTATAAGTCCTAACAACATCCACAACCACAATGCACAACAGGTTCCTTCTCCAATCCTCCTGGCCAGCAGCTTCCTGACAAAGCTGAGTTTCATGCCCTAAGTTCTCCTGAGTTTTACACTGTGCAAAGCACATGGAACAGAACACCGGCCACGTACACACAGAATCAGCAAAAACAGATGCAGGAAATCGTTGAACAGGGTATCCAGCCGGTGTCTAGGAGAACAGGAATAAACAAGCTGATTCTGTTCAGGGAATGTTGGAGTCAATCAAACAAATAAGACACCTGCCAAACTGCTTACTTACCCACAGCTCTTTTGTATCCTATTGGGATGGAGTAACCCAGTGGAATTTCAGGCTATACCTAGTTTTAAAATTAATAACAATAACCAAAGAGCTGTAATAAATCTCCTTTGTATTAACCAACTCAAGGCAGAGTTTTTGAAAAATAATGATTTAATAGCTCTTAAGTACCTGTTGTGCAAACAGTGAAATCAATATTTGTATTATGGGTTAATGATAACTTACTGGGCTCATTACCACCTAAATCTGAGATTTGGCCCTGGCTTATCAGGAATTGGAATATCTGAGGCCAATGTGGCAAGTAACTAATCTCTTTAAACAAACAAGAACAACAAACCAGAAGAGAGGAAAGAAACCTCTCAATAAGATAGGTTTCATGACTTTCCTTTAGGCTTGCTCTTCCTAAGACAAGATGAAGTATATATTTGCTAATGCTAGGGCATCAACATCAATGTCAGCATCGTCATCATCATCATCATCATGAAGTTACCCTCAAAGCTTTAGGATATTGAGCAGAAACTGATGCTGTTTCTATGCAAAACTGACATGTGAGAAGTACTTTGGTTTGGTTGGTTAGAACTGAGTGAGCAGCTGGAATATAAATCTGGGACAAGGAATGAAGCTAAGGTAGGAGAAAAGAAAGTTGGGGATATCAGAAATTACGTGGTGGTTGAGGTAATAAAAAGTATTGATTGCATTCCAGGTAAACATGCAGATTTAGAAGAAATCCGGTACCGTGCTGAAAGCACATCGTGGTAATTATTATTATAATATTTTTTATTGGAGGCCTTGAGCTCCTTGAAGACAGCACTGACATTTCCTTGCCTCTGTAACCCTAGAACTTAGCACAGTATTGGCACGTACTAGTGACTTAATACATGTTCAATGAAGGCAAACTGTACTTGAATGATATTAGAAACAATGCTTGAAAAGAAAACCACGGTAATGTACCCAATATTTCCTTTGGTGTTTTAGGTCTCAGTATCAAATTTTGAGAGAAGTTAACTAATACTATAAACAAAGGTCAAGATCAGGAAAAAATAATGGCTGACTGCAAAAAGAAAAATGATATTCAGGACTGTTGTTCATGCAATGATAGAAAATTATGCCTAGACAAGTAGACAACTTAAGCACCTAAGGCAGAATGAAAGTTTCTCTCTTGTCATTAAGTCCTCTATTCAATTACCATTTATCGGGGTAATTAAACACTGGAAAGTGATGCCAGGCTAATTGTTAGATTATGATAATTACATGTCTTTGCAATGCTACAGCTGATCAAAATAAGACGTGGTCCCGTGCACTTAGCTAAAGCTGTTCTGTAATCGTCAGACTTTCCTAGAATGCTTGGCTATTTATTACTAATTCATTACAAATCAGGCGGAGACGTTTATTATTTGTAATGCTTCCCCCCCGCCCCCCACCAAGTCTCCTGGAATACTCCTCCCAAAAGGTTAAGCACAAACTGCTGCTTTCATTGGCTCATTTCCATCCCAATTACACAGCCGAGCAGCATTAGGTGCCTCTATTTAAGAGAGTTCATCAGACTGCTTCACAAAATCCTGCAACTGCCTATCACACTGGCAGGAACATCCAACACTCTCTTTCAGCCTCTGCCAACCACCGCTCTGTTCTGAGCGGTGTCCCAGCAACCAAGAGTTGGCAATCCAGAGGTCTTCTGGTTCTGAGGCTCTTTTCTGCCCAGGTCAGTCCCAGACCAGGCTGGGATATCCCCAGGAGTCTGCTCTAGTTAGCAGGAGTCATGGGGAGCAAAGACTGTGCCCCTCCAACCATGACATCCAGTCTTTGTTCCCCAGGTCATGGTCAGGAGAGGAAATCAACTTTCTCAGGAATCAGCCAGAGTGCCCCCAACCTACCAGATAGTGACTCAAGTCTTTGTAGAGAAAGACTAGAACCACCAATCCATTGTCCTGGGGCTTTATAAGACCAGAGTTCCTGTGCTTTTCTGAGGGTTAGAAATCCGGGGGCCGCTGGATAGCCCAGTGGATAGGGCGTCGGCATACCACATGGGAGGCCCTGGGTTCGGTTCCCGGGGACCTCTCCTAGCCGGCAGACCGCCTTGAGAATGGC
>PVKH010003383.1:0-25058 GCA_004027955.1 Chaetophractus vellerosus
CTTGCCACTCATTATGTGGGTCCCCACCTACTGATATAACACACTATGGCAAGATGAACACTCACACACTCCCTAGAAGCCTGCCCAAGGTGCACCCTGTACCGAATGCCTCCCACACCCAACACCCTAAACCAGTAACCCTCACCTGCCATATTGCCAAAAGAGCACTCCCAACATTGTAGTTTCAACCATGTACCCTACAAACCACAGTGTTCACCTACTCCCTCCTCCAACCCTCCTCCCTTCCATGGACAGTCCAACCCACTCTCCCCACCCTGACAAACCAACACCACCCAACCCAATAGTAGTATTGCACCACTGTCATGCCCCTCCACTGCACAACTACACATTTCCACCTTATCATAGAGTTTGCCCAGATAGGCATTGGCTAACAACCTTCTTCTCCCTTTCTATTTCCTGTACACTTATCTTCCAAACTCTAGCTCTGTGGGTCTACTCAATTTGCTTAATTCATATCAGTGAGGTCATGTAATATTTGTCCTTCCATGCCTGGCTTGCTTTACTCAACATGAGGTCCTCAAGATTCATCCATGTTACCCTGTGTGTTAATACAGTATTCCTTCTGACACCTGAGTAATATTCCATTGTATATAAATAATTAGTAATAGAGTTGTTAAGTATATGTCCAAGAGACTTAAATCTTTGGGCTGTCCATGTGCCAGTTGGGCCCAGAATCTCAACAGAGTTGCAACACCTACTCTCCAATTCATTGCTCTTACCCAGGACAACTAAGAGGTGATGATGGACAACTACTATACCAAGGAACTTTGAGAGTCTACAACAGCAAGAAAGAGAGCCCCATCCATCTGCCCTATGGAATCACAGCCCCCTCTCAATTAGAGGTTGAGTGGACATCACCACCATAGAATCCTCAGGATTGAAGAATGAGCTATGGACTAAAGTAGACTTACTGGTATTCTACTATAGACTTATTGTGACTAGCAATGGATGATATTATATCATTGATGTGAAGGTAGTGGCCACTGGAAGTTCTGAGGGCAAGGAGATGGAAAAACAGGTGTAATATGGGGGCATTTTTGGAGCTTGGGAATTATCCTAGATGACAATGCAATGACAGATACAGGCCATTATATCTTACTATAATCTACAGAATTGGGCGGGGGGGGGAGAGTGTAAACTACAATGTAAACTTTAATCCATGCTTGGTGGCAATGCTTCAAAATATGTTCATCAATTGCAATGAATGTGCCACACTGATGAAGGATGTTGTGAATATGGGAAGATATGGGAGGTGTGGGGAGAGGAGCATATGGGAAACCCCTATATTTTTTATGTAACATTTATGTAAAATAAAATAAAATAAAATAAAATAATAAATTGTTTCTAATAAAGATCTAATGGCCTGAAATCTTGCCTGTGTTCTCTTCCATTTCATCAACTGATGTTCATTGGGTGCCTACCATGTGTCTGGCACAGGAGCTTTGTCCTTGCCCTCATAGAACTTATGGTCTTAACGGGAGGTAGATGTCCTACAGTTTGGGAAAATCCCAGGATTCGGAGTGGGACACAATGAGGCATTGCTGCAAGATTTTGGGGTGACATAGTGGGCAAACCTGGGGCCAAAATTTTCTGTGGATCATGTGGTGAATTTCTCAGAGAAGTCAGCTGCCTCTGAAGGACCAGGAGCCCTCTTCCTCAAAGAAAGTCCTTTTTTGTCTGCTCCTTCTCTAACCAAACCCACTCACCACACTCTTATTCCAGTTCCCTTGACCCTCAAGGGAACCTGCAAAGGAAGCAGTCAATTAACACTGTTCACAAGGACCATCCCTGATGCCCAAAACCTCTCCATCAGCCAGGGTCCAAAGGAGAGCGGACCTGTGAGTTTGTGTTGGAGGGAGAAGGAATGGAAGGAAACAGCCTTTTACTACTTTTCACAGTGTTTCCCATAATATTTTTAAATCATAGGCCTGGCAACAGCCTTGTCAAAATATTACCTTAAAAAGTGCTACCATTCCTGGTAATTTCCTTAGAGGAAGAACTTATCCTTCTAAAGTCCACAACCTTCCTTAAGCTGCCCACATCCAACTATGCACACACCAGGGCAGGGCCTGGGAAAAGGAAGGTTGGCAGGCATAGATTGCCAGGAATGAGGAAGGCAAAGGCCAATTAACTGGTAAGAAGGTAGGTAAGGAGGGCTTCACTCAAACTGTAAGTCCCTAGCATGTTAGAATAGGCTGGGAGAGCTGGAGAAAGTTCTGCATACACATTTATGGAAGAGGTTGAGGCTGGTGATTGCTTACATGAACTGAATGTTTCACCCCTCACAAACATGCACACTCTACATCCCCCTGTATTCTCCCAAGGCAGGAAGGTTAGGAGCTGAGAGTGATAGGGGTTCCTCAATATCCAAGCATGAAGCAGTGTCATGTCCCAGGATACTCTTCACTGCTGGTGTTGTGTTGGGTTTGTGCTTCAGAAAGCAAGACCCTGTCTCCCAGATGCCATAATGAACCCTTGATGAGGGATAGGCCTGTTCAGCAATTACTGCTGTTTCCACTGCTGTCCCTGGGATGGACAAACATATGATGTGGAAACTCAAATCACAGCTCTAGGTGTCAGCCACAAAAAAGCAGGTGGACCACTTTGACCTTCATGTGAAGATGATGGGCACAATTGAGGTGGGAATGACAGACACCATCTTGTTCTTGTCCAAGTAAGTGTAGTAGATGGTTGAGTAGTACGTGGAGACCACTAGGAGTGGGGAGGAACAGGTGGACAAGGCCCACCAGTTGCCCATGACCAAGCATACACAGAATGCTAGTAATTATGTAGTCATAGGACACCATGGTCATGGAAAATTCCCCAGGCCAGGAAAACTTCTATCATGAAGTCCTTGGCCTTGTTTAGGCATGTGGGGGTGCAGGAGAGCTTCAGCAGTTGAAGAATCTCACAGAGGTGGTGATTCCAGTTGAAGTGGCACAAGGGCAGGTACAACTTGAGGCTGGTGTATACACAGGTATTGGTCAGACTGTCAGCCCACACAGTCATGACCAGCAGTGTGCACATTCTGGACCCCATCACGATACTGTAGTGCAGCAACTGGCAAATGGCCTTATAGCAGCTGTAGGCCATGGTGGAGAAGAACAGAGTTTCAGCCCCCAGAGACCACCTGAAGAAGAAAAGCTGGGTCATGCAGCCCCTGGAGGAGATGAATTTCCTGGCTGCCATGATGCACAGAAGCATGGGCAGGCTTGTGGGGATGCAAGGAATGCCCCCCACAGCTAGTTTGCCCAGGGAGAAGCACATGGGTGTGTTTAGGCCTGGCCTGGAGCTAATGGCAGCCAGAGTGAGCAGGTTTCTTGAGAGGGCCACCACATAGAACAGGAGAAAGATGGTGAAGACTAGCTGCAGTGATTCTGAGAATCCTTGAGTGAGGAACTCAGTGACCAACATCTGGTATATTGTAGCTATGAGGCAAAGAAGACTCTGGCTCCTTCAGGAAATACCCAAAGCTGCTATGCCTTCACTGCTTCTGTGATAAATCATCAATATCAAGGGCCTGGCATAATGGTCTGACTTTCTTCACAAGGCACTGCACATGTCCTTGGGGGTTTCTTGCTGTTTTATTAGAGAAGATAGACTCCCCAGGACAGGAATTCAATATTCTTTCAGTTATTTTGTGGGTCTTCACCCACTAAGACAATGTCCCATGAACATTTGAACATATTAATATCTCTGAGAGATATGTCCCAAGTGCACCCCTCCCCACACAGACACCCATCACCAACATCTTACTCAGTGATCTTCCCTGGCAATCGTTTTGACCCTTCTATGGTCCAAAACCTCTCTAAAAATGAGGCCAAAAATAACCAAATAAAATTAATAAGAAAATATAATTAATAATAATTTTAAAATAGCACCTAAAATACAAACGTAAAAAATTTTAAAAAATTGAAATGGAATAAAAATTTTTTATACATTGTGTCTTTCATCACTGTAAGATCTTCTATTTTGTATGTACAGTGATACTTTCTTCTGTGTGTTTTCCCTAGGTTCTTCTTCTTAATTTTTTTAATTTTATCTACAAAGAAACTTTAAGTTACAGAAAAGAAACATAGGAAATATAGGGTATTCCAATATATCCAACAACCTTCCCTTTTTTCATTTTCCCTTATTTATAACATTTAACATTTGGATGGTACATTTGTTACAATTAATGTACAAATATTGAAACATTGCTACTAACCATGGGCAATGGTTTACATTACGGTTTACATTTTGCACTGTATTCTTTTATACATTTTGGTGAAAGTTGAAGTGGCCTGTATCTGTTATTGCAAGATCATGCAGAACAATTCTAATGCCCTAAAATAGACTTTGTCCCATAAATGCACTAAATTCACCCCAGTGAGGTACATGACCCTCGGGGACAAGCCTCCCTAGCACCCAGAGAGTATAACCAAGCACCAACTAGCAATGCATCTGGGAAAAGACCTTGACTAAATGGGGGGAATATTAAATACAAATGAGTTTTTTAATGGCTAAGAGATTTCAAGGTGAGTTGGGGAATCATTCCAGAGGTTATGCTTATATGCATCTCAGTAAGATCTCGTTGACTGCCACAGCAAACATTGTCTCAAATAGTGGGTCTCCCAACATCTCTAGAAACATCTACACATTATAAGCAGAGCAGACAAGTTCAGGAATTCAGTACCCTGTCAGTTGGCTTTACTTTGGAATTTAGGCACCCCAGTGAAACAGTTAGACTTATTTATAATTTCCCTTCACATGGCTCTTCTGCCACTTCTATTTGTACCTATAATTAGCACGATACTTGTTAAATATATTTCCCAGAGGCTTAAATCTTTGGTCCATTCATGTACCAGTTAAGCCCTGAATCTCATCAGAATTGCAACACCTACTCTCCAATTCATTGGGCTCACCCAGGACAAGTAACAAGGAAAAGATGACGTACAACATCCATCCCAAGGAGCAGAGAATGTTTGCATCAGCAAGCAAGGTAGTTCCATCCATCTGTCCCATTGGATCTAAACCCCCTCCCAATTAGAAATAGAGTGGGCATCACCATCCCAAAATCTTCAAAATTGGGGAATGAACAATGGACTAAAGTAGACATTATTATTCTATTATAGACTTCTTATTATTCTAGCAATAGAAGAACTTTTAACATTGACATAAAGGCAGTGGCCATCAGATGTTCAGAGGGGAGGGAGAGGGAAGAATAAGTGTAACATGTGGGCATTTTTGGGACATTGGAATTGTCCTGTAGGACATTGCAATGATGGATACAGGCCATTATACATTTTGACATAGCCTATAAAATTGCATGGGACAGTGTGAACTATAATGTAAACTATTGCCCACGGTTAGTAGCAATGCTTCAATATGTGTTCTCCTTTATAAAAAATGTACTACACTAATTAAAAATGTTGTTAATTTGGGAAATTGTGGGAGAGGGAAGGGGTGGGGCCTATGGGAATCCCCTATATATTTTTTAAACATATCAACTTTATTGATACATTTAATAAAGCATACAATTCATCGAATATGTGCAATCAATGATATTTAGTAAAATCACATAGTTGTGTGTTCATCACTTCAATCGTTGTTAGAGCATTTTCATTATTTCAATAATAATAATATTAAACAACAAAAAAAAAACAGACAAACTAACAAGAAAATTCCTCATCTCTCAATCTCTTATGTTGCCCCTGCTATAAAAAGCTGTCATTTCTGGCTATTCTTGCACAATTATTTATCTGTTTATTAAACAGTTTTATTGATATATATTCACATATCATAAGATCTATCCAAGTGAATAATCAATGGCTTTTAATATAATCACAATGTTGTATAGTCATCATCTCAAAAATTTTAAAAAAATTTCATTACTCCAAAAAGAAACACTCCACACCACTTAGCATTCCTTCCCCAGTCCTACATAACCACTAAACTAATTTCACCATCATAAATTGATTTATATTTACATTTTATATAAATGGAAACATACAATATGTAGTACTTTGTGCATGGTCTCCTTCCCTTAGTATAATGTTGTTGTTTTTGTCTGATAGTAACATTTTATAATATTAACCTACATTTTTTCAGCTTCAAAGAAAAACTGTTTTATATGTGCAATTTTACCCATGTTCATATTTAAAATAATACATGTATACTTCACACAATATATTTAGTGTGAAGTATTTGCCCTTTATTGTCTGGCTTGCTTCACTTCACAAAATGTCTTCCATGTTCATTCCTGTTGTTATATATTTCTGTATTTCATTTCTTCTTACTACTGCATAATATCCCATGGTGGGAATACACCACGATTTTTTCATACATTCATCAGTTGATGGACACCTCGGTTGTATACAACTTTTGGTTATCATGAATAATGCTGCTATGAACATTGGTGTGCAGATGTCTATTTGCATCACTGTACTCAATTCTTCTGGGTATATACCTAGCAATGATATTGCCAGGTCCCATGGCAAGTCTATATTCAACTTCCTTAGAAACTGTCAAACAGTCCTCCACAGTGGCTGTACCATTCTACATTCCCAACAAGAGTGAATAAGCATTCCTATCTCTCCAATTCTCTCCAATGTTTACAGTGTTCTGACTGTTTTAATAGTGGCCATTCTAATAGGTGTGAAACGATATCTCATTGTAGCTTTAATTTGCATTTCCCTAATCGCTAGAGATGAACATTTTTTCATTGGTTTCTTCACCATTTGTATTTCTTCTTTGGACAATTGTCTTTTCAAGTCTTTTGCCCAATTTTTAATCCAGTGGTTGGTCTTTTTATTGTTGAGTTTTATGATTTCCTTATGTATTATGGATATTAAAGACATATGATATGTGATTGCCAAATATTTTCTTCCATTGTATTGTCTGACTTTTCACACATTTGGCAAAATCCTATGAGGTGCAAAAGTGTTGAACTTTGAGGAGGTCCCATTTATCTGTTTTTCTTTTCTTGCTCATGCTTTGGGTGTGAGGTTTAAGAAACTACCACCTACCACAAATCTTGAAGATGTTTCCTACATTTTCTTCTAAGAGTTTTAGGGTTGTTTTTATATTGAGGTCCTTGATCCATTTTGAGTTAATTTTTTCATATAAGGTGTGAGATAAGGGTCCTCTCTTTTTGTTTTGGATATGGCTAGCCTGTTCTCCTAGCCCCATTTGTTGAATAGCCTGTTCTGACCCACCTGGGAGGGCTTGGCTGCCTTGTAAAAAATCACTTAACAGTAGATGTGTTAGAGTTGATTTCTGAGTTCTTGATTCAGATCCATTGTTCAATCTGTTTGTCCTTATGCCAGTACCAAGCTGTTTTCACCAGTGTAATTAAGTAATAGGCTTTAAAGTCAGGAAGTGAGAGTCCTCCAACTTCCTTCTTCTTTTAAAATACATTTTTCACCATTCGGGGCCCCTTACCATTCCAAATAAATTTGATTATTGGCTTTTCAAATTCTGCAAAAAAAGGCTGTTGGGATTTTTAATGGAATTGTGTTGAATTTGTAAATCAGTTTCAGTAGAATTGGCCTCTTAACAATATTTGGTCTTCCAATCGATGAATATCGAATGTCTTTCTATTTATTTAGGTCTTCCTCAGTTTCTTTTGACAGTGTTTTGTGGTTTTCTGAATACAAGCCCTTTATATTTTTGGTTACATTTATTCCTAAATATTTTATTGTTTCAATCGCTATTATAAATGGAAGATTTTTTTTTCTGATTTCCTCCTCAGATTGCATATCAGTAGTTTATAGAAACGCTATTGATTTCTGTGTATTAATATAATATCATGCCACTTTGCTGAACTCATTTATTAATTCTAGGAAATTTGTTTTGGATTTTTCAGAATTTTCTAGATATAGGATCATGTCATCAGTGAATAATGAAAATTTACTTCTTCCTTTCCTATTTGGGTGCTTTTTATTACTTTGTCTATCTTAATTGCTCTAGCTAGATATTCTAGCACAATATTGAATAATTATGGTGACAGTGGGCATCCTTGTCTTCTTGTCTTGTTCCTGATCTCAGCAGGAATGCTTTCAGTCTTTCACCTTTGATTAAAATGCTAGCTGTAGATTTTTCATATATGCACTTTACCATATTGAGAAAACTTCCTTCTATTCTTATATTTTAGAGTGTTTTTATCTAGAAAGGTGCTGTATTTTGTCAAATTTCTTTTCTGCATCAATCCAGAGGATCATATGATTTCTAAAATGTATTTTTATTGAAGTATATGATTCATATATAAACATGCATAAACAATGACTGTATAGTAAAGATTGTGAACTTACAAAATAAACATACATAACATCATACAGGGGTCTCATACATCACCTCTCCACCAACATTTTGCATTGTTGTGAAACATTTGTTACAAAGTATGCAAAAGCATCATCAAAATATTACTACTAACTATAGTCCCTGTTGTATTTTTCTCCAAACCCACCCTATTTTTAAAAAATATTCTTTTTTTACAGAGTTTGTGAACTTGCAAAACAGTCATACACATGTGTAGAACTCCCACACAACACCCCTTCACCAACACACCACACCATGGAGGAACATCTGCCACAGAACATGAGATAATATCATCAGACTATTACTGTTATGGTCCTCAGTGTATATTTGGCACACTTTTTCCATATACCTCCATTATTAACACAACACCTTTGGCATTGATGCAAGAATATTATAGTATTGCTGTTAATCACAATCAATAAGTCACACCAGTTGTAGTTTTCCCATGCTTCTCCATGTTCTCACCACCCTGCAATAGTGATGTACATCTGCTCTAGCTCACAGGACACTCTTGTATTTGTGCCCTCAACCACAATTCTCATCAACCACTGTGTTATTCAGTCCTTAAATTATTTTTTAGCTTTCTTTAAATTGACATTTACTTCCTCAGACTACCTTTTCAGCCACAATCCCATTTATAAACCAGTTGCTACTCATTATAATGTGTTATCATCAACTCTATCAATTTCCACAATTTTATAGTCAAGTTAATTAAATCTACACATATTAAGCATCAGTAGTTTTTCTCAACATTCCTCTTATCTCCTAAAAACTTATATTCTAAATTATAACTCCATATGTTTATTCTTCATATTTAGTTCATATTAATGAGACTAAACAAGATTTGTCCTTTTGTGTCTGGCTTACTTCACTTAGTATAATGTCTTCAAGATTCATCCATGTTATCACATGTGTCCCAATTTCATTTCTTCTTACTGCAGCATAGAATTCCATCATATGTATCTACCACATTTTGTTTATCCATTCTTTGTTTGATGGACACTTGGGTTGTTTCCATCTTTTGGTAATTGGGAATAAGGCCGCTATGACCTTAGGTGTGCAGATGTCTGTTTGTGTCATAGTTTTTAATTCTTCTGGATATATTCCTAGCAGAGGAATTGCTAAATCATATGGCAGTTCTATATTTAGCTTCCTGAGGAACCACCAAACTGTCTTCCACAGAGGATGCACCATTTTACACTCCCAACAGTGAAGGAGTTTCCTATTTCTCCACATCCTCTCCTGCACTTATTGTTGCCTGTTTTGTTTTGTTTTTTAAATAATGACCATTCTATGCAGTGTTAGATGAAATCTCATTGTTGTTTTAATTTGCATTTCCCTAATAGTTAGTGATATGGAAACTTTTTTCATGTGCTTTTTGGCCATTTTTATTTCCTCTTTGGAGAAATGTCTTTTTAAATCTTTTCCCCATTTTTTAATTGGATTGCTTGCTCTTTTATTGTTGAGTTGTATGATCTCTTTATATAGGATGGAAATCAAACCCTTCTCAGATATGTGGTTTCCAAATATTTTCTCTCTTTGATTGAGCTGCCTTTTCATCTTCTTGGTGAAGTCGTTTGAATCACAGAAGTGTTTAAGTTTGAGGAGGTGCCATTCATCCATGTTTTCTCATGCTTCCCATGTAAGGTTTAAGAATCCACCACCTACCATCAGGTCTTGAAGATGTTTCCCTACATTTTCTTCTAGGAGTTTCATTGTACTTCCTTATATATTTAGGTCTTTGATCCATTTTGAGTTAAGTTTTGTATAGGTGTGAGGCAGGGGACTTCTTTCTTTTGGCTATATATATCCACTTCTCCCAGCACCATTTGTTGAATAGACTGTTCTGTACCAGCTGGGTGGGTTTGACAGACTTGTCAAAAATCACTTGGCCATAGATGTGAGGGTCTGTTTCTGAATCATTAAATCAGTTCCATTGGTCTATGTGTCTATCTTTATGCCAACACCATGCTGTTTTTACCACTGTAGCTCAGTAATATGATTTAAAGTCTGGAAGTGAGAGTCTTCCAACTTCACTTTTCCTTTTTAAGATGTTCCTAGCTATTCGGGGCCTCTTACCCCTCCAGATAAATTTGATAATTGTGTTTTCCATTAGTTTAAAAAATTCTGGTGGAATTTTTATTGGGATTGCATTGAATCTGTATATCAATTTGGGAGAATTGACATCTTAATGATATTTAGTCTTCTAATCCATGAGCATGGAATGATCTTCCAATTATTTAGGTCTTTTTTATTTCTTTTAGCAATGCATCATAGTGTTCTGAAAACAAGTGCTTTTCATCCTTGTTTAAGCTTATACCTAAATACTTGATTATTTTAGTTACTATTGAAAATGTAATTTTTTCCTCTAATCCTCCTCAGATTGTGTATTACTAGTGTATAGAAACACCACTGATTTTTGCATATTGATCTTATATCCTGACATTCTACTGAAATCATTTGTTAGCTCTAGCAGCTTTGTTGTAGATTTTTGGGACTTTCTAGATATACAATCATATCATCTGCAAATAGTGAATGTTTTAATTCTTTCTTTCTGATTTGGATGCCTTTTATTTCCTTTTCTTGCCTGATTACTCTAGCTAGAGCCTGTAGCACTATATTGAACAACAATGATGACAATTTGCATCCTTGTCTTGTCCCTGATCTCAATGGGAAAGCTTTCAGTCTTTCACCATTGAGTATAATGCTAGCTGGGGGTTTTTCATATATGGCCTTTATCATGTTGAGAAAATTTCCTTCAATTTCTAATTTTGTAGTATTTTTTAGCAAAAAAGTATGGTATATTTTGTCAAGTGCTTTTTCTGCATCAATCGATAAGATCATGTGATTTTTCTTCTTTTATTTATTAATGTGGTATATTATGCAGATTGATTTTATTGCGTTTAACCAGGCTTGCACGCCTGGTATAAAACCCACTTGCTCATGATGAAAAATTCTTTTAATGTGATGTTGGATTTGAATAGTAAGTATTTTATTGAGGATTTTTGCATCTGTATTCTTAGAGAAATGGGTCTGTAATTTTCTTTTCCATAATATCTTTATCTGGCTTTGGTATTAGGGTGATATTGGCATTGTAGAATGAGTTGTGTAGTGTTCTTTCTTGTTCAATTTTTAAAAAGAGCTTGAGTAAGATTGATATTAAATCTTCTTTGAATGCTTGGTAGAACTCACCTGTGAAACTGCCTAGTCCTGGGATTTTCATATTAGGGAGTTATTTGATGACTGTTTCAATCTCTTTACTTGTGATGTCTTCTATTTATTCTAGGGTCAGTATAGGATGTCTGTATGTTCCTAGGGGTTTTTCTATTTCATCTACATTGTCTAGTTTTTTGGCATACAGTTGTTCATAGTATCCTCTTATGATCTCTCTTATTTCTGTGGGGTCAGTAGTAATGCTCTTGTTTTCATTTTTTTATTTCACTTATTTGCATCTTCTCTCTTTTTTATTTACTTAGTCTAGCTAAGGGTTTGTCAATTTTATTAATCTTCTCAAAGAACCAACTTTTGGTTTTGTTAATTCTCTGTATTTTTTGTAATAATTTTTTTTTGAAATAAATTTCATTTCAGCTCTGATCTTTGTTGTTTCATTCCTTCTACTTGCTTTACCATTAGTTTCCTGTTCTTTTTGTAGTTGCTCCACCTGTGTAGTTAGGTCATTGATTTTAGCTCTTTCTTCTTTTTTAATGTAAACATTGAGGGCTATAAATTTTCCTCTCAACACTGTCTTACCTGAATGCCATAGGTTCTGATATGTTGTGATCTCATTTTCATTTGTCTCAAGATATTTATTGAATTCTCTTGAAATTTCCTCTTTTACCCACTGATTATTTAAGAGTGTGTTGTTTAATCCCCATATATATGTGAATTTTCTTTTTCTGCCACTTGTTGATTTCCAACTTTTTCCATTATGATCAGAGAAATTTCTTCAAAAAATTTTGATTTTGATTAATTTATTGAGATCTGCTTTGTGACCCAACATATGGCTTATCCTGGAGAAAGATCCATGAGCACTTAAAAGGAATGTGAATTCTACTGTTTGGGGGTGCAATGTACTATATTTCTCTATTAGTCCATTTATCATATAATTCAAGCTCTCTGTTTCTTTATTGATCTTCTGCCAGATGTTCTATCCAGTGCTGAGAGTGGTGTATTGAAGTTTCCAAATATTATTGTAGAGATGTTTATTTCTCCCTTCAGTTTTGCCAATGTTTGCCTCATGTCTCTTGGGGCATCCTGGTTAGGTGCATATACATTTATGATTGTTATTTCTCCCTGGTCAATCATCCTTTTTATTAATATGTAATGTCCTTCCTTGTCTCTAAGAACAGTTTTGCTTTTAAATTCTTGATCATCTGATATAAGCATAGCTATCCCACATTTTTTTTTTGGTTACTGCATGCATGTAAAATCTTTTTCCAACCTTTCACTTTCAATCTATTGGTATCCTTGGGTCTAAGGTGAATCTCTTGCAGACAGCATATAGATGGCTTACATTATCTTATCCATTCCACCAGTCTATGTCTTTTGATTGTGGATTTTTTTTATTTAAATTTTTAATTTATTTTTATATATCTATATAAATTTTTAGGATAATTGATTACATAAATGTTACACAGAGATTCCAGGAGTACCCATATGCCACACCCCCCAGCCCTCCCACAACCCCCCAAATACACATCCCTCAGTGTGGCATAATGACTGTGATAGATATCACATTTTGGGACTTTGCCATCAAGCATAGATCACAGTTCAGGCTGTGGATGACCCTCTCTCCCATACAGTTCCAAATGAAACATGATGATACAAAATGGCCTACATCTTCAATTGCAGCATAATTCATGACAATTCCCAGGTCCCCCATTGCATATATCACAAGTCTATAGCAGGCCTCCAACAAGTCCATTCTAGTCCATAGTTCTTCTCCCAATCCCAAGAAGTGTGGAATTGTGGTGTCCCTTCCACCACCAAGTGAGAGAGGGCTTATTTCCCAAGGATACAATGGAAGGGTTTATCTTGCCTGCAGCTGCAGGCTCTCTGGATTCCCCTGCATAGCCATTGTCCATCTTCAACTACCAACTAGGTGTCCTGGTTGAGTCCATTGAGTTGTAGCATAGAGTTGTAGGTCCAAAGAGTTTCTGGACCCAGTCAACACATGGTCAGCCTGTAGTCTCCGGTCTATAGAAGTACACCTAAAACTCTGGCATCAAATATAGGTTTGAATAGAAGAGACATTTGGACCATGTGCAGTGAAGACATATTTCGGTCAGATTCTGTCACTCTCAGGAACAAGGATTCCAAATTAGGGCCCACTAGTAAGGCACCAAACTCTGGGATTATCTGCCCTGGCATAGGACCTGGATATCTCCAAAGCCCTCTGGAGACCCTCTGTTTGGGGTGATATCCATATTGGAAGTCTAGGAGGTCCTCCTGGGATTTGCATAAGTGTTACCTCTGTGTTGCCCTCCCAACTCCCTTTGAAGTCTCTTAGCCCTATGAACTCATTTGTCTTTATTGTTTCCTCATTTTATTTGAAGTCTTTTCCCAGTTGTACTGCCTGTTGGCATTTGTTAGTAATCCCTCATTGCCAGGGAGGCTCATCCCTGGGAGTCATGTTCCACACTGGGAGGAAGGTAATGTATTCATTTTCTGAGTTTGGCTTAGAGAGAGGCCACATTGAGCAACAAGGAGGTTCTCCAGAGGCAACTCTTAGGCACCCCTTAACACTAGCCTATTTCAATTTCAACAGCAATGACTCTTAAGGTTAGTCATCAATAACAGGGACCCATCAATGGATCATCCTCCTTTGCCAGACACTGCCCCAGTACTCAGGGGGATATTGCTACTCATCTGGAAAATATGACAGAGATCTCCAAGATGGGAATTCAGTGTTCTCCCATTTATTTATTAAAACTTCACCCCATGACCATGTCCCATGAGCCTTTGAACAATTATGTATGACTTTTATATATGTTCAGGTGGACTTCCCCCCATGCACCCCCAACCTTGACACACCCCCTCCAATGCTCCTCTCCCATCCACATCGTGAACCTTCTATGATCCATAACCTCTTCACATGTGAAGCCATCACAGTAGCCAATCGTAATGAATAGGAAAATCAAATAATAATGGTATTTAAATGTAAGAGTTAAAATATAGGTGAACTTGATAATACAAAATAATTTTAGAAAATTAACAACATAAATAAACAATAGAAAAAGGAAAACAAGATTTTATTAAATGATTGGGCTATTCAAAAACTGTAAAAAAATAAAAATTAAAAAATATAATGATATATATATATATGTATACCTTTTTTTTTCTGAATTCCCAAATTGTGCCTTGTCGGTACAATATCCGGTGTCCAGTCTATTTCATGACACCTTCCTCTTATCACTTTCAAGCAGCCTTCCTTTTATCATTTAATTTTCAAAGAAGCTTTGGGTCACAGCAGAGTCACAGACAAAATACAAGACATTCTTTTATACTTAACCCTCTCCTCCATTTCTCCCCATACCAAAATCATTTTGTATGTGAATGGCAGCCCCAACATAACTGACAAACAGATAGTGAAACATAATTCCTCAATATTGTCATTGGTCCACATCAAGGTCCACATTTTAGATCATACACTTTTGTAATTTTTTTTTAAAGATTTATTTATTTTATTACATATCTCCCCTTCCCCCCTGCTGCGGCGACGCGCTGAGACTGGGTCACTGCGCAGGCGCGGCTTTCCCCGCTTGTGGGCGGCTTCTGCTTCCATCACGGCCGGCTTTTCAGTTCGCGAGTGGCTAGCTGCGCTCGATTCGCGGGCGACCTGCCCTGCCCGTGGCGGCTCTTGCCATGTCTGTGGCAGCTTTTTTGCCCTGCCCACGGCGGCTCTGGCCCGCCCACGGTGGCTTGCCATTCTCAAGGTGGTCTGCCCGCTAGGAGAGGTCCCCGGGAACTGAACCTGGGCCTCCCATGTGGTATGCCGACGCCCTATCCACTGGGCTATCCAGTCGGCCCCACTTTTATAATTTTTGATGCTTGTCATCTTGTCCCATATCCACCACCGCAAGGCAATGGAAAACACTTCCACGGGCCACCAAACAGCCTATATTCGATCCACCACATCCCTCCCCACCACCCGAGGGCCCACAACACCCCCCGACTCAACTCCCTGGATGACAGGATTCACAGATTCATGATGTAGAGTGTCCTGGCTCACCAGTTCATCCCCCACTGTGAACCATCCCTAACAACATCATTTAAATGCAAGAGTCAAAACATAAGAGAACTTAAAGAACAAAAAACAGATAGAAAAAAAATAAAAGATTAAAAATAAGAGAAATAAAACAAAATAAAATTTATTTAAAAAATCAAAAAGAAAAAAGAAAACTAGATGTTGCCAGCAGACTGGACTCTTCAAACTATGTGAAAAGAAAAAAAAAGAAAAGAAAAAAATTAAATAAGAAAAAAGAAAAAATAATAAGAAGAACTACATGTATACAAAAATTTTTGCCCAATTTTGCCTTGTCTGTGCAATATCTGGTGTCCAGTCTGTTTTGTAGCAACTTTCTCTTCTCACTCTCAAGCATCCCACCTTTTTACCTTTAATTTTCAAAGAAATTTTAGGTCACAGTGGAGTGACACAGAGTACCAGACAATCTCATGTATTCAACCTCCTCCTCCAATCCTCTCCTTACGAAAACCTTTTTGTATGTGGATGACAGCAGCAACATAACTGACAAACAGATAGTGAAATGTGGTTCCCCAACATTGTCATTGGTCCACATCAAGGTCCACATTTTAGTTCATGTACTTATATAAATTTTGATGACTTCCACCTTGTCCCGTGTCCACCACTGGAAGGCAATGGAAAACACTTCCATGGGCCACCAAGCCCCTCGTTCAATCTACCCCATCCCTCCCCACCACACCAGGGCCCACAATGTCCCCTCGGCTCAACTCTCCAGATGACGAGATTCACAGATTCAGATTCATGCCACAGAGTGATCTGGCTCACTGGTTCATCCTCCACCGGGAACCATCCCTGCTACCGTGCCACCCCCCTGTCTATTTCTGAGTGGAAATATAAAATTGGGGAACCCATCTCATTCCCTCCTGCCAATCAGGTACTCCACCCACTGACATATTACACCACTACATGATTGTGGATTTTAATCCATTAACATTCAATGTTATTACTGTAAAAGCAGTTCTTATTTCATCCATTTTGATCTTCACATTTTAGCTGTCATTTTATTTTTGACACTTTTAGTTACTGTTACTGATACAGTCATCATTTCTAGACTGTCTTCCAAGCCTCTCTCTCCTGTCTTCTTTACAGGCTGTAACACTCCCTTTAGTATTTCCTGCAAAGCTGGTCTTTTTGTTATAAACTCTTGCAGTTTCTCTTTATCTGTGAATATTCTAATCTTGTCCTCATTTTTGAAAGATAATCTTGCCTGATATAATATTCATGGCTGGCAGTTTTTCTCTTACAGTATCTTACATATATCATACCACTGCCTTCTTGGCTCCATGGTTTCTGATGAGAAATCTACAATTAATCTTATAGGGTATCCCTTATATGTTATGCACTGTTTTTCTCTTGCTGCTCTCAGAATTCTCTCTTTGTCTTTGTCATTTGACAATCTGATTAGTATGTGTCTCGGAGTGGGTCTATTCGAATTTATTTGGATAGGAGTATGTTGTGCTTCTTGGACATGGATATCTATGTCTTTCAGTAGTGTTGGGAAATTTTCCAAAATTGTTTCTTCAAATCTTCCTTCTACCCCCTTTCTGTTCTCTTCTCCTTCTGAAACACCCATGGGACATGTGTTTGCATGTCTCTTGGTGTTATTTTGTTCACTGAGATGCTGTTCAATTTTTTTCCAGTCTTTTCTTCATCTGTTCTTTTGTATGTTCACTTTCAGAGGCCATTACTTCAAGCTCACCAATCCTGTCTTCTCCTTCCTTAAATCTGCTATTATATGAATCCAGTGTATTTTTTATTTCATTTATTGCCCCTTTCATTCCCATAAGTTCTGCTATTTTTCTATATGCTTTCAAATTATTCTCTGTGCTCATCCAATGTCTTCTTAATATCCTTAATCTCTTTAGCCATATCACTGAATTTATTAAAGACATTTGTTTGAACATCTATAATTAGTTGTCATAACTCCTTTATGTCATCTGGAGGCTTATCTTGTTCCTTTAACTGTGCCATATCATCTTGTTTCCTGGTATAGGTTGTAATTATTTTGTTGGTGTTTTTGCATCTGGCTTGCTAGATGTATTTTTTCTGGGTTCAGTTTCTCCCTTTAATTTAGGGCTTTCTTGTTTTTACTCCCTTGCTGGTTGTGTAATAAGAGCCAAGGATGTAGTTGGTGCTATAATCTATGGAGGCTTAAGCTGCCCATGTTGACCCAGGAATTGATGAAACTTCTCTCACCTTTCTCCTCTGTCAGAGCCAGGGACAGAGCTGCACCCATGTATAATAATCCAAGTTGGACAGGACAAGACTGTCTGTAGTTGCCTGGGGAGACTGATAAAGCTTCATACCCCTTACTCCCCTATCTTGGGCAAGGATGGAGCTATAGTTGGGCAGCAATCTATGCCTTTTGGGTCCAAAATGACCACAGTTGTTCAGGTAAACTGACATAGCACCAGACTCCCTCCATGCCAGGGGTGGGAATGGACCCTCTTGAGTGCCCAACAATCTAACCTGTGTGGGCCAAATACACCTGCATTTTCCCTGAGAAGCTGAGGGAGTACTGTCCATTCTGCCTTTAGGGGTGGAAACAGAATCATCAATGCCCAACAGTTCAGTCCCTGTAGGCTGAAAGTACCCACCATTGCCCAGAGTGGCTGAGGAAGCACCAGCTCCCTCCTATCTTTTAAGTCATGAGGTTGCATCACAGGCACCCAATAGTTCAGTCTCTGTAGGCCAAAATTACCCACCATTGTCCAGAGAGGCTGTGGAGATACTAGATCCTTCCTGTCCTATTGTGGTTTGGGGTGGATCCATAGGCATCAAACAGTCCAGACCATGCAGGCTAAAAGCCTGTCCTTGTCCAGAAAGGTTGTGGAAATAACACCAGCACCCTCCTTTCCCATTGAGGGATGAGGCTGAATCCACAAGTACCCACAGTCCAGGCTGTGCAGGCCCACAGAACCTGCAGTTACCCAGAGAGGCTGGGCAAGCACTGTCTGTATTTTGTCCTATTGGGGATTGAGTGGAGCCACAGTTACCCAATGGTTGGGTTTGTGCAGGCCAAAAGTGCCTGACATTGCCCTGAGAGCCTGAGGGAGCACCAGCCCCCTCCTATCCTATGAGGGGACAGAGGTAGAGATGAATGCAAAGGCACTAGTTCATGTAGGCTGAAAACTCCTGCAGTTGCCTGAAGAGGCCGAGAATAACCCAGCACCTCTCTTATCCTATTGGGGTGTGGGGATGCAGCCCCAGGTGACCGACTACTCAGTCTGTGCCAGCTGATAGCACTTACAGTTGCCTGGAGAGCCTGGTGTAGGTCCCAAAAGCTTCCTTTCTGCTGGAGGTGGGGCTGGAGCCTAGACTAGGGCTGCAGTCTGAGCTTGGTGAAAAGAAGCCAGTCCTGAACTCCACTGGTTTTTCAGTCAGCCAGGTTTCCCCTCATGCCAGGGGTGGTTTCAAAATGGCAGCTACCAGACTCTTTCCAACTTGGACAGGCTCAAACCCTAGCTGTTTCTAGGATCATACTTTAGCCAGCCAAATCCACTAATCAGTAGCTGAAGTTGGTGGACAACTCTCTCTTCCTCTACCATTTATGGGAAATGGATCTTCCAACTCCATCCACAGAATAGCTCCTGTGGTGGCTTGCTTCCCCAGAATAGGATGGGCCTCTGCCATGTAGCTTGCAGTTTCTCAGAGAGGTGGTGCAGGCCCCTGCAGTTTCCTCCCTGCTGGAGGTGGGGCTGGGGTTTAGGCTAGACCTGCAATTCAAACTGGATGGAAAGAAGCTGGTCCTTATGAGCACTGTGATTTTCAATCAGCCGTGCTTCCACTCAGGCTGGGGGCAGAGTCAAGATGGTGGCTACTGGCCTTATTCTGACCTGGACAGGCTTGAAGTTCAGTTGTTCCTAGGATTATACTTTAGCCCCTGAGTTTACTAAACAGTAGCTGAAGTCAGTGACACACCATGTCTTCCAACCCCGTTTTTTGGGAAATGGAGCTTCCAACTCCAGCCACGGAATAGCCCTGAGGCAGCTTCCACCATGGGCACTGACCTTCACAGCATGGAGGGCTCTACTCACGAATCTCCACTGCAGATGAGCAATGTTAACCGCATTCACAACAGGGGCTTGTGAGGCAGGGCAAGCAAAAAAACGCATGATGAGAAGTTTAATGGTATATATTGGGCTGCAGCTGTGTGGCAGAAAAAGTCTCTCCTTCTGGATGACCCGTTGGTTTTTATTTGCACAGATGCTCTCATTTTCTTTGTTGTATGACAATGAGGATAACATATTTATATAATGGTGAGAATAACATGTTGATCAGATTATATAACATACTGTTACTGTTTTTCAAACGGCCTCAGCCCCAAGATAGTTGAGAGAACATTTGCTGCAAGTTAGTTCTATCAGCTACTTTTGGACACCATCCTCACAAGCAGTCTCCTTTTTACAGAGTTTCAAGGATGTTACAGGATACTTTCCTGGTCTCCTGGGGCCCCCAAATAGGTGCTTTAGGTTGCTCTGGGTGATTACTAACTGCCCTGTAGGGTGAGCTGACTCCAGGAACTCCTTACTTAGCTGCCATCTTGGCTTCCCCCTCATATGATTTTTCTTTTATATATAATATGTATTTTAGGATACATTGATTGCATAAATGTTACAAAGAATCTTTAGGGGTACCCATATGCCATGCTCCCACACCTCTGACAATCTCCCACATATTTGTCCTTCATCAGTGTGGCACAATGCCTGTGATAGATATACACATTTTGGGGCTTTGTCATCAAGCATGGATCACAGTTCAGGCTGTAGATCACCCTCTCTCCC
Organism: Chaetophractus vellerosus; assembly: GCA_004027955.1. NCBI lineage: Eukaryota > Metazoa > Chordata > Mammalia > Cingulata > Chlamyphoridae > Chaetophractus > Chaetophractus vellerosus. Next base: position 20,368 of record PVKH010003383.1, read on the forward strand.
ATACAGTTCTGCATGATACGTGATGATATAAAATGGCCGACATCCTCCAATGCAACATCACACATGAGAATTCCCAAGTCCCCAAAAAAGCACCATATTACAATTGCCCTTCACTCTCCCTGCCCCCAAAGTGTCCAGTGACCTGGCTCCACATAATTTTGTAATTTCTTCCATTGCATGTGTCACAAATCTATAACAGGACACCAAAAAGTCCATACTAGTCCATAGTTCTTCCCCCAATACCAAGAAGTCTGGGATGCTGCTGTCCCCTCCACCACCAAGTGAGGGGGAGCTTATATCCCATTGATACGATGGAAGAGTTGATCTGCCTGCAGCTGCAGGCTCTCTCCATTCCCCAGGATAGCCATCACCCAACATCATCTCCCCACTAGGTGTCGTGGGTGAGTCCATTGAGCTATAGAGTAGGAGTTGCAGGTCCAAAGAGCCTCTGGACCCAGGTGGCACATGGACAGTGCATAGGCTCTGGTCTCTGGAAGTACACGTAAGACTCTGGCATCAAATATAGGTTTGAATAGAAGAGACCAATGGAATATGAGCAGTGAAGGTATATTTTGGTCAGTCTCTGTCACTCTCAGGAGCAAGCATTCCAAATTAAGGCCACTGATAAGGCACCAAACTCTGGGACTATTTGCCCTGATATAGGACCTGGATATCTCCAAAGCCCTCAGAAGGCCCTCTATTTAGGGTGATATCCATATTGGAAGCCTAGGAGGTCCTCCTGAGGTGTGCATAAGTGTTACCTCTGGGTTGGTCTCCCAACTCTCTTTGAAATCTCTTAGCCCTATGAACTCATTTGTCTTTACCATTTCCCCCTTTTATTTGAAGTCTTTTTCAAGAAGTACTGCCTGTTGGCATTTGTTAATAATCCCTCATTGCCAGGGAGGCTCATCCCCAGGAGTCATATCCCATGCTGGGAGGAAGGTAACACATTCATATACTGAGGTTGGCTTAGAGAGAGGCCACATTTCAGCAACAAGGAGGTTTTCCAGAGGCAACTATTAGCCACCCCTTAACACTAGGCTATTTCAATTTCAACAGCCATGACTCAACAGCCATGACTCATGACAATGGCCCACCAATGGTGCATCCTCCCCTGCCAGTCACTGCCCATCCACTCAGGGGGATGCCACTACTGTTTTGGAAAATATGGCAGAGCTATCCATGATGGGAATTCAGTGTTCTCCCATTTATTGAGTAATTCTTCACCCCATGACCATGCCCCATGAGCATTTGAACAATTATGTATGCCTTTTATATATGTTCATGTGGACATCCTCCCATGCACCCCCAACTTTGACACGTCCCACCAATGATCACCTCCTGCATCCATTGCAACCCTTCTGTGAGATATAGCTTCCTCACAGGTGAAGCCATAACAATAGCCAAATGCAATGATTAGGGAAACGAAATAATAATGGTATTTAAATGTAAGAGTTAAAATATAGGAGAACTTAAAAAATAAAAAGTAATTTTAGAAAATTAAAAAAAAAGAAAATAGAAAAAGATAACTAGATATTATTAAAGTATTGGGCTATTTGAATAATGTAATATATATGTATAAAATATATAAAACAGTATAAAAACAGTAATATATATATGTATAAAATATTTTTTTTCAATTTTGCCTTGTCAGTGCAATATCTGGTGTCCAGTCTGTTTCATGGCACCTTCCTCTTCTGACTCTCAAGCAGCCCTCCTTTTTTCATTTAATTTTGAAAGAAGTTTTAGGTCACAGCAGAGTCACACACAGACTACAAGACAATTTCATGTATTCAACCTCATTCTCCATTCCCCCATACCAAAACCATTTTGTATGGGGATGACAGCACCAACATACCTGAGAGATAGTGAAGCATAGTTCACCAAGATTGTCATTGGTGCACATTAAGATCCACATTTGAGTTCATACACTTTTATAAATTTTGATGACTATCACCCTGGACCATGTCCACCACCATGAGGCAATGGAAAACACATACAAAGGACACCAAGCCCCTCATTCAATCCACCCCATCCCTTCCCACCACCCCAGGGCCCACAATGTCCCCTTGGCTCAACTCTCCAGATGACAGGATTCACAGATTCACACCACAGAATGTACTGGCTCACTGGTTCATCCCCCACTAGGAACAATCCATGCACCCAAGAGTGGACCACCTGTCTATTTCTGAGTGAAACAGACCTACAAAAATAGGGAGCCCATCTCCCCCCCCACACCCAGAGAGATTCTCTGCCCACCAACACAGGACGGTAGCTATGTAGTATGTTTTGAAGTCAGGTAGTGTGATACCTCCAACTTCATTTTTCTTTTTCAATATATCTTTGGAAATTCAGGGCTTCTTACCTTTCCAAATAAATTTTGTAGTTAGTTTTTCCAATTCCTTTTAAAAAACAGTGTTAATTTTTATTGGGATTGCATTAAATCTGTAGATTAGTTTCGGTAGGGTAGACATCTTGATGATATTTAGTCCTCCTATCCATGAACAGGGGATATTCTTCCAAATATTTAGGTTTTCTTTGATTTCCTTAACACTGTTGTGTAGTTTTCTGAATATAAGTCCTTTACATCTTTAGTTAACCTTTTCCTAGGTATTTGATTCTTTTTCTTACTATTGTAAATGGTATTTTTTCTTGATATCCTCCTCAGATTGTTCATTGTTGGTGTACAGAAAAGCTACTGATTTTTCAGCATTGATCTTATAGCCTGTAACGTCACTGAACTCTTTTACTAGTTTTAGCAGCTTTGTTGTAGATTTCTCAGGGCTTTCTAAGTATTGGATCATGTCATCTGTAAATAATGAAATTTTACTTCTTCCATTGCAATTTGGATGCCATTTATACCTTTTCTTGCCTCAGTGCTCAAGCAAGTACTTCTAGGACAGTGTTAAATAAGAGTGGTGATAGTGGGCTTCCTTGTCTTCTTCCTGATCTCAGAGGTAAGGCTCTTAGGATTTCCCCATTGAAGATGATGTTAGCTTTTGGTTTTTCATATATGCCTTTTATCATTTTCAGAAAGTTTCCTTCTATTCCTATCTTTTGCAGAGTTTTTATCAGGAAAGCCTGCTGTATTTTGTCGAATGTTTTTTCTGCATCTATAGAGATGACCATGTCATTTTTTTCTTTCAATCTGTTTATGTGGTGTATTACATTGATTGATTTTCTTAAGTTGAACCATCCTTGCATACCCAAGGGATAAAACCCATTTGGCCATGGTGTATAATGCTTTTGATATGTTGTTGAATGTGATTAGCAAGTATTTTGTTGAGGATTTTAGCGTCTAGGTTCATTAGAGAGATTGGTCTGTAATTTTCCTTTCTTGTGGTATCTTTGTTTGGCTTCAGTATTAGTGTAATTTTGGCATCATATAATGAGTTAGGGAGTGTTCCTTCTATTTATATTCTTTGAAAGAGCTTCAGCAGGTTTGGTGTTAGTTCTTTCCAGAGTGTTTGGTAGAATTCAGCTGTGAAGCCGTCTGGTCCTGGGCTCTTCTAAGTTGAGAGGTTTTTGATGACTGAGTCTATCTCTTTACTTGGAATTGGACTGTTGAGTTGATCGATTTTTTCTTTTGTCAGTGTAGGCTGCTTGTGAGTCTCTAGGAATTTGTCCATTTTCTCTAAATTATCATTCTTGTTAGCATATAATTTTTCAAAGTATCCTATTATATTCTTTATTTTGGTCATGTCAGTAGTGATATCCTTTTCTTCATTCCTTATTTTGTGTATTTCCATTAGCTCTCTCTTTTTCTTTATTAGTCTCCCTAAGGGTTTGTCAATTTTATTGATCCTTTTAAAGAACCATCTTTTGGTTTAGTTAATTTTTTCTAGTGCTTTCTTATTTTCTATTTCATTTAGCTCTGCTTTGATCTTTGTTATTTCTTTCTCTCTGCTTCCTTTAGGGTTAGTTTGTTGTCGTTTTAACAATCCTTCCAGGTGTGCAGTGAATAGTTCAATTTTAGCTTTTTCTCCTTTTTAAATATATGTATTTAGAGCTATAAATTTCCCTTTGAGTACTGCTTTGGCCACATCCCATAGGTTTTGATATGTTTTGTTGTCATTTTCATTCAATTTGTGGTAGTTGTTGATTTCCTTTGAGATTTCATACTTGACCCACTGTTTGTCCAAGAGTGTGTTGTTTAATTTCCATATCTTCATGCCTAATTTAGTTCTCAGGCCCTTAGTGATTTCTAATTTCATTCCATTTGCTCAGAGAAATTACTTTGTATAATCTCAATCATTCTGAACTCATTGAGAGTTGTTCTGTGGCCTACCATGTGGTCTGTCTTGGAGTATGATCCATGGTCACTCGAGAAGAATGTACATCCTGCTGTATTAGGATGCAGCATTCTGTATATGTCTATTAGGTCCAGATCTTCTAATGTATTATTCAGGTTCTTTGTTTCTTTACTCATTCTCTGTCTATATGTTCTGTCTAATGGTGATAGTGGTGTATTGAAGTCCCCCACTATAATTGTGGAGGCATTTATTTCCCCACTTAGTTTTTCCAGTGTGTGCCTCACATATTTAGAGGCACCCTGATTAGGTGCATAAATGTTTATGATTGTTCTCTCTTCTTGAAAGATTACCCCTTTTACTCATACATAGTGACCATCTTTGTCTGTTATGATTGTTTGGCATTTAAAGTCTAATTTGTCTGATATTAGACTCTTTTTT
>PVKH010003384.1:0-10331 GCA_004027955.1 Chaetophractus vellerosus
ATACACCTCCCAATGGAGTTTTTGGAAAGTAGAAGTTGTGTCCATTTTAACTGTAGACCTTGTAAAACTCTCAGACGGTAACCACCACACTAATCGCTCCTTGATCCAATGGCCTTTATGTAGTATGCAACCTTAGCAGTCGAGACCTAGACATGCATAATATTAATAAAAACGGTGTCCTTGATTTGTCCCATTTATGAGTTATCCGGATAAAGTATAGTTAAGAGTGGGATCACAAATACGCTCACATTCCAATGTGCTAAGAAAATGCTTTTATTTTTCTGTAACTGATCTAATCTTGCTAAAATATTCTTTATCCTTCTGGGTAACAGAGGTAGATATGGGGTGACTACAGTTTAGTACAATTGGGTAAATGTCGTGCAATCCAATAATTAAAACAGCCTCTGTAGGTAACTGTGTTTCTGACTAGACATCTCAAGAAAATGTTCAGTCTTTTAAAATCCACCTCCCTAGACCAACTCCTCTCTGAGAGGGCATCTTGGAGTACTGTTGTTGGATTGTGGCCTTGTGTCGGGTAGGGATTGAGAGGTTTCCAAAGAGCCTGTTCCCTTCAGATCCTCTCCGTGGACTGGTGACCCCTGAGAGGTGACTGCAACATCCAGCTAGCACCTACCACTCAAGTCTGTAGGCCACCCATTGACCTGAGTATCAAAGTGCTCTCCCAAGACCTGCTGCGCAACCAGCCCAATCAGCAGCTATTTCTCCTCACTGGAGCACACAGGCACCTATGAGTCCTTGGCATGTTATGTGTATTCTTTGGAGAAGGAATTACCCTGTTCCAAGCTAATAATACATCCAGATTTCATTTCTACCTCTCAGTGCTATGTTGGAAGTGTCCTGATTTGAAGTTTCTCCTCAAAGGTAGCAGCACACCCTGCAGTATGTCAGAAAAGCATACCACTAGAACCTGTGTCCTAAAGCTTCCCATAACTATTTGTGGGAATGCAAGACTCCTCTCTTCCTTGGGACTCAACTTTGATTGGGGTAGGGATGGAGACTGTTTACAAATGAGAACTCTGATCTATCACCAAATCCTTTTTCTCTGTGTGCCTGTCCTTTCTCTTTCCATAGCCCTAGAGAACAAGAGGGATCAATGTTTCAGTTCTACCACAGTTTCTTTTTACTCTAGTGTGACCAATTTCATGGTCAAGAATCCTAGACAGTAAAAATATAATATCTATATTATGGAAAATAATTTATGTTCTGGATCCTGAAGCCTTGTCCTTGATTTGCTTTTAAAATTTATAAACTTATATCTCTCCCCAAACAATTGCCTTTCTTGATGTATTCTTAAAAAAAAAAAAAAACCTAAGTGGACAATAAATTCTGGATAAAAGCCCACATGTTCCAGAGATTATATGCAGCCAAACTTCACCAGGTGGGAAAACTCAGAGAAACTAGAATGATAGTATATGCCAATACACCTGAAAATATTTTAGAAATATTATCCACATATGCTTGGGACTACACTCTTTTAGGTACACAAAAGTGCTATACTTTTTTATATCACGGTTTTCTCTTCTTCACCATACCTGCCATGAAGAAGAGAACTATGAGACACATGAAAACTCAAGCTCTTGATCCATTATTCTGCACAATGGAGAGTAGGTATCTGGAAAGTTTTTTGCAAAACTGGGCTTTGTCGTCCAATATAGGGAAGTGAACCCTAATGAGTGACACAAAACTATCTGAAGCTCAGAAAATGATTGGACTGCCCAAAAGAATAAGCATAGTTTCTTGTACCTTCAAATAAATTATTACAGGAGAACACCACATGAGATCTACCTACAAACCAAGAGAAGGGAGTGTCCTTAGAAAGCACTTGGTGATCAGTGTTGGTATCACCCCACTACCGTGCCTTCAAATGCCCAAAAAGCCAAGACAGAGCATGAGGCTGAATAGTAGTGACTACTAGAAAGAATCACAGCAGATACAAAACTTTGCCAAGGTAGAGCAAAGAGAAATAGCGCTAAAGTCACTATTCCAAGGATTTGTAGTCACCTACTTCCTGAGGAAACCAATTCACAAAAATTTAAATTTCAGAGAGGAACATTGAAGTGGTACTAAAAGAATGGTCTAGGACTTGAGACGTTCAAAATATCTAATAGAGATAACTTGTGTTTATGACAGGAAAAATTTAGTAGTCCTTTTAGTAGGCTTCTTGATTTTTTTTTTTTTTTGGTATTTAATACAAGTTATATGATTGTCCTTTCTCTTGTAGTCAAGAACCCTATACAATGTAAGCTGAATATGGCTTCTGCTGTGTTCCTTCAAGAAGCACCAGGGGATACAAGTTGGCTGCATGCTCATAAGAAATGAAAAAGATCATGAGGCAATGGAAATGATTTTTGCCTAGATGGGGAAAATTGAACTCTGGATAATACCTTCAAAAAAAATAAAAAAGGAAACGTCTAAGGGTCCTCATTAATTGTGGACTTGATAAGATTAAACACCCTCCTTTGAAGTAAGACCAAGGTCATTCAAAAGTAGAGCCTCATAAGCAAGCCTTTCCTGGAGCATCCAGGAATAGGTCAATATAAGTGTGAAAATGCTTTCAAAGAAACAGATTCCCCCCCCCCTCCCTGGAGTGAAAATGATATTAATATCTTCTGGACAACTGAATCAACCAAATATTAATGTCCTTGGTAGAAAGATATAGATTTGTCTCAATCAACTGGATATTTTTTCACAGAGCAAAAAACGATTGTCAATAAAAATCATTTGAGAACCTATGAATTATTTCATGCGTTAATTCAACAAACACTTAATGAACAACTAATAGGTGACAGACATTCTTTTAGGTGTGTGGGATACAACAATAAACAAAACATAAAAATCTATGCCCTCAATAATGACACGGCAGTCCCCAACTTATGATTGCTGTTAGACCACTTTAGAGAAATATTCCTACCTAACTTTAAGCAAATTGCATAATGTCTTCTGATAATAGATTTTATAAACCAAACTCATGTGACTCCTAATTCTGTTAGCATGCTCTTTCTTTTCTTCCTTTCTTTCTTTCTCTTTCTTTCTCTTTCGTTCTTTCTTTCTATTTAGTTCTTACTTTCTTTTTCATGGTCATTAATTATTTTCAATTTATTTTATTTCATTATTATGAAACCAACTAAATTCTCTTTTGGAAAAAGAATGAGAGGAAATTAAATGATTAAGTTAATTTTCTCCACCTAAAGCATTTTTCCTGAGCTTCAAATCTATGTCTGGATATCCATTCTTTGATATGCCACAAACATCTCAAATTATAAACACAAAGTAAATCAATCATTTTTTTTCCAAAATCCTATTCATCCCTCCCTTATATTTCATTATCCTCTACCAAATTGCCCAATACAGAAACCTAAATGTCACCCTCAAATCCTTCCCTTCTCACACCCAACATATACTATCAAGTGTATGTCCTAAACCTCTTTTAAATCTAGCCCCTTCTATTTAATTATCCCAGCACTGTCTAGAGGTCCTCAACCCTAATTATCTGCACTATTCTTCTCACTTCCCCTCATCCTTTAAAAACATAAATTCTTAAATACAATACAGATGTGATCATGTCACTTCACTGTTCAATATTCCACTGGACCCACTCTGCCCCACACCCCCAGTTGAGCCCCAACTATCTCTCAGATGGAAGATATATGTTAATGTTTGGAGCATGAGCCTATTATTTACAGGAATAAATTTAAATAAAATATTTTTGTACTTTTATTATCAACATTTTAATTTAAAACTCATTATAAATTCATTAGAGAAGTGAAGATGATTGAGGAAAAAGATGTTAGGAGCATTTTTTTTAACTTGTGATTACATGACTCATGTGACTTTAAAAAAATGAGTGTAGGGGCCGGCCATATAGCCCAGTGGACAGGGCGCCGGTATACCACATGGGAGGCCCTGGGTTCGGTTCCCAGGGACCTCTCCTAGCGGGCAGACTGCCTTGAGAAGGGCAACCGCCATGGGTGGGCGGAGCCGCCGTGGGCAGGGCAAAAAGCTGCCACAGACAGGGCAAAGCCGCCACGGCAGGGCAGGTCACCCGCGAACTGAAGCAGAGCCGGCCGTGAATGGAAGCAGAAGCCGCCCACAAGCAGGGCAAAGCCGCCTGAGCGGTGACCGGTCTCGACGTGTTGCCCAGCAGGGGGGAGACAAAGCAGACAGAGAGGAACACAAGAATGAACACACAGCAAGAGCAAGCAGAAAGGGTGGGAGGGGGGAATATGTAATAAAAAAATATATAATAATAATAATAATAAATCTTTAAAAAAAAGAGTGTAGATAAATTGGATCGAATTCCACTGGTGATATTCAGATCTAATAAATCATCTTTAAATCACCTCTTATCAAAGTTAAAAAATAGAATTATAAGAAACAGTATGTTAGGAGAAAATAAAATAAATAAATAAATGAAGATAAAAGAATAGTAGGCCTGTAAAACAAAGTCAGAAAAGATAAGAAGAAAATACTTTTAAAGGAGGAGGGGATAAAAAGCTATAAAAGAAACAATTTATAATTAAAAGAATTATATATTTTATTCTGATCCTTTGTTTTTCTTTTGTACAACCAGCCCTAGTTCAGACTCCTCAAAATCATTTAATTGAATATGCTTGGCATGCCCTCCATATATGTAAAGTTTAGTATTATTTAGTGCAATTTTCACACTATGTTCTGTTCAACATAAGCCATATTTGAGAATAATAACAATTCTTAAGAATGACAATTTTATGTGTTATTTTTAAATTTTTAAATTAGAATAACTTTATTTATATATCAGATACTTATTGGATTGACATTTTCTCTTAGATGATATTAAAATTCATACTCATATTCAAATTAAATGACTCTGAGGATTGAAGAGCTTGTGATGATTTTGGTGGCAAAAAGCAGACAAACATTCTCAAAAATGATTTATTTACAGGTAAGATTTTATATTGAGGCAGATCACCACTCCCTCAAGTGTATCCTTTTCCCTATCTCAAAATGGTAAAAATAAAATAAAATTCAGAAAGTGGTTTATAATACCTATGTAATTGAAACTGAAGAACTATATAGTACAGTAAATCAGTCCAATGCTATCAGATCCTCTTATTTCCATCCCATTCCCAACCTTATCCCCAAAGAAATGAGTAAAGTCAATAAGAGTCATAAACCACATGGGACTCTACCCCAGGTCTGAAACATCATACTTCACCAGAGGCTCTTTATCACTTTCTGTGGAAATGGGCTAAACTTCATTCTAGTGTATTTACCTTAGAAATAGTTGGAAACAAATAATATAAGATTGACCAATTTTCAAAGGTATCTTGGAAAGCATCTACTTCATGTCTCTCATTTTGAAGACAAGAAAGCTAAGGTCAAAAGAGCTCAAGTAATTTTCCCTTGGTTATATAACTAATTAGTGATAGAATCATAGCTTGAACATAGATGTACAACATTTTCTGAATCTTGTCGCCTTTCCGCTGCAGCTCCCATCTAGAGAGACTGGCTTTGATAAGACACTAAATTTACCCTCACCGTTTCTCATATTCTGAGAAGTAACCAAAAGTGTTTTCTTTGCTTTTACTTTTAGGGAAACCTCTATTTTAGGAGTCTTCCAATTATATTTTTAATACTATAAAATGTTCTTATAGATAATGCATCCAGCATAATGATTATTTTTATTGTTGTCAACAGAATTTTAGTGTTTGTGGCAGATGCTAGGTTGACAGAATTGAAGACTTGCTTTCAAAGTATTGCCAGAATATTTAAATCACAAAAAAGTAAGAAATAATTGTATTTATGTTTACCATTCTGAAACTATTTTTCAAAACCTCAGTGGATTAAGGGTAGCCTCTAAAAGCGAGGTTGAAGAAAGCCAACCGAGATGATGTCAAACAAGCACACACATAAATGTGGTAAAACCTACACACAGACACACACATGCACATATATATACATACATGCATATGTATATACATATATAAATTATAGAAGCAAAATGGCCTGAAAAGCAGATATGTTCACTTAGAAACCTACCATAAATTTGAAGTCGTAATCAAAGGCCAAGTTGTGAGTGAGCCTGATGCCAAGAAGAAAAATAATGGCTAAGTGAATACTATTAATCACTGTATTTACATAACTATCATTTTCCTATGTAAAGAGCTACCCTGGTGAGTGTTATAACACTTGTCAATTAGTTCTAATTAGTGTTTCTGCCTCTAAATGCTTGACTCCACTTTCAATTACAATTGTTTGCTTATCTGAACAACCACTGTACTACATATGCTGGCATGAGGCCTAATACATTTTAAGCTGAAACTATCCAGCATGAAGCCCCTATTCAGGTGAGCAGTGCCACACTGTTCTCTGTGTCGGTGTGGTCATTTCTTGGACTTGATGTGGGTATCAGAGAGTGGCTCAATTGTTCACTGCCCACATGAAGATAAATTAAACTTCTTCCCCAGGTAGCCTCAGAAACATAAATTCCACTACCATAACTTTGTGATAGCTCAGCCTTTATCTTGGTCATTCCTTAGGTTATCTACAAGCATCTTCTGAGAGCAGAGGTCTAAAAGCTGACTGAATGAAAAGATATATGGCAGCAAGGGACTTGAACACATGAGATGGAATTCATTTCCTCATACCTGTGCATGAGTATATTTTCAGTAAGGGGTAAATATCCAGAAAGCTAAACACTATTTTACACGCATTTCTGAATTTTCTTTACCAACAGAATTCCAACTTTCTTGGAGGTGGCAATGGACACAACTTTAAAAAATGTTCTGGAGGTCTTTAGGTAGCTTCTCTTTTACAAGATTTGCATAAAAGTCCAATTATCCAGAAAACAAATTTTGTCCTAACCTAAATTGTAATTTCCTTCTGAATTGCTCTAACCTGTCTAAAAAAAATGCACACCTTCCTACAAACACTGGATTGTGATTCTCGCAGAAGCTGAAGGGACTGTGGCAAATGGACGGAGGTGAAAAACATTCCATCCATTCCCTCAGGGATGTTGGATGGATAGTGTGTCCATCCTGCAAGTGGTCCATCTTGGTGGTGCTGATAATCCTGGTTCCTGGTCCTTGGCCTACAACAAAGCCTGAGTGGACCTCTGCCAAGAAAGACAGTAAGACCAAACCTTGTGATGATCCCAAAAGATGAGCAAATCTCTTCTTATGGTGAAGGGAAAGAGAAGCCTATCAATCTTCTGTGGGAGAAAAAGCTAAAATTTATTTAGTAATGGCTTTTTGTATTAGAAATAGCAGCCATACATGATATCCTAAATTAATTATTGGAAATCAAACAACCTCTTCGGAGAAAGTTAAAAAGACTCAGATCCTTCATTTCAGCATCTTTTAGTGATTATAGAATTATTCATAGGTTCAAACATGATGATTTGGAACCCAGGAACTCCTCAAACCTGGCTCTAAAATCATAGGAATGTGATCTAAATCTAAAGTAAGCGATGATCCATGAGAAAACAACAGAAAGTTTTCTGTAATTTCTATTAAGAAACTTTTATTTCTCTAGTTCCTGCCTAGAACAATTTAACACCCTTACATCTGAAATGAGAAACTGAGTCTAGAGAAAATATTCTAGTATCTTAAAGTTAAATAGTAATATCATGTTTACATTGCTTAGAAAATGGAGTCTCTAATGAAAAGAAGCAAGGTCTGAAAAAGAGAGAAAAAAAAACTTGGCATGGAAAAGCTGATTGATTTCAGTTATGTCAGAAATGTTCCTGAATCCAGTTATGTAGTATGTTCTCAACTGTTTTTAATATGTCTCCCATAATTTCCCTTTAATAATTTCTGAATTCAAAAAATTACCTGCCAGGTAATAATATTAATTATTATTAGCTAGAGATCAAAGAATCATTGGTGAAAGTACAATCTTTACTCCAATATAGAGCCCAGAAATTTGATAAACTAATAGAGAGAATTAAGTGTTTATGGGATTGTGTAGAAGGTGTTTTGTTTTATTGCTCGTTTGGGCTTTTTAGACTTAACAAACTTAAGTTTCCCTTTATCTACACATGTGGTCATATATGTTAGCTTTGAGATAATAGCTTTGTTTTCTTTGATGAAGAATTATACCAAATTATGTTTTAGGTTATAAATTACTGTAATAAAATTGCTAAATTGGTATTGCAAATTGGCTCACCCTTTTTGGAGGAAAATTTGTAATTTCTATTAAATATTTTTAATAACTATAATTTATCAAATGGTCATCATAGGCATTGACCTAAGCATTTACAGTCATTCTTATAACAACTCCATAAGATAGTTACTAACCTATTTCATTGAATCTAAAATGCTATCAAATATATGAGGCACCTTTGTATTACGTACCTCTAAGATAGAAAAATAGAATAAATACTTTGAAGTTAAACTATGTAAAACATTTTCTTGTCATTTATATTTTTTATTTTTACTTATTCAAAGAAGTCTTTCCAATTTAGGCCTGGACTTTATTATCTACCACTCCTATGCACACATGAAATTGAATATATAAATCAAACCAATTGGTTGAGATTATTTAAATATGGGGCCCAACACTTGTTGACCCTTTGGTCAAGCAACACCTGGTTAACAACATCTGCAATACTTTTCTATAAAATTCTCCATTGTCATCTTCAGGATTTTCTTACAAACTGTTGACACTTATTTAGCAAGTTTTGTTACTGCTTGTCTTAGTTTTTCCATAGTGCTGCCAATACAAAGTACCAGAAATAGGTTGGCTTTAATAATGACAATTTTATTTAAGGTAAAAGCTTATAGTTCCAAGGCCATGAAATGGCCAAATCAAGACATTAGCAGCGATGCTTTCTCACCCAAGTTTGCTCCTGGTGATTCTGGGGTCTTGCCACATGGCGAAGCAAAATGGCCACTGATCTCTGCCAAGGTCCCTGCCTTCCCCTCCAGATTCTTCTGTCTTCCAGAGCTCAGCTGTGAGCAACAAGGCATAGGGCTTTTCTCTTTCTGGGACTCCCCTCTCAGTCTCAGCTGCTCTGCTTTCTTGCGAGTTCAGCTGTGGGTTATCATGCACATGGCTGGTCTCTTCAACCTTGAGCTGCTCTGTGTGCCCAGCCTCTTGGGGGCTTTGTGCTTATGCTTTGGTTGCTAGTGATCCTCTAGTCCTCTTTCACTGGATCAGAAATGGCAGAGCTCCCTTTTCCTGTGTGTCTCTGTCTGTTTCTCCATTTATGTTAGACCCAGCAAGAGGGCAGAGACTCAATATGAGTCATTCCTCACTGACATGGTCCTGTCAAAAGGGTCTCACACCCATAGAAATGGATTAGTTCAAAAGTATAATCCTCTTTTGCGGATTCACCATTCAAACTGTCACACTGCTGCTTTATTTATTTATTTATTTAAATTAATGTGTCAACAGAATGTTTTCAGACAACAACCAGGACTCATGGAACTGGTAATAACAGTGGGTGCATAAGCCTACAATGACATCTGTGTCATGCTGCTATCTGGCTGACAATGACTACAAGATAGCATCAATGGGGAGATAGATTCCAATTTCAGAAATGTTAAAATATCTGAACAAATGAAATACTAATCAGCAGGATTAATAAGAGACAGTAAAGTATAGTGCTCTATAGCCAAATTGTGTGGTTAGAGTGTGAGTACACATACTAGCTCTCCTACTTACTAGCTTCATGACCTTGGACAAGTTGTTTAACATTTCTACTCTTTAGTTCACTCACTGCTAAAATGGATATAATAATAGTAGATTATCTTGCAAGGTTACTGTGAAAATTAAAAACAGTAATAAGGTATCCACTTCTGAGTATTTATTCTGTGGAAATAGTCACAAGTATATATAGATACAGATACATGCAGATATGGATATGAAGGTCAATCGTTTTAATGCTGAAAAATTAGAAATACCCAAATTTCTATCAATAGATTAGTTATACAATTATGGTATATCCAAGGAGCAGAATACTATATAACCATTAAAAATAATAAAATAACCAAGCTATACGACATGAAAAATAAGTTTTAATAATAGAATGACCACGCATTGTAAAATAAACGCAAAAGAACAAACATACATGTTTATATATGTATGAATGTAAATAAGTGTTTGAATATTCAATTTTTTAAAGACTTAAGGATTATTACCCATATTTTGAGTAGTTATATCTAAAGGATGAGGTTTTCTATAATTTATATATTTCTCTATTTCTTGCTTTTTTATTTCATTTTAAAGCAGTCATAATCAATAAAAAATAAAATTTGCTGTGCTGTGAAACTATTTGCATATGTATATTCATATAATTATATAATTTATATATAAGATATAAATTCTAA
>PVKH010003384.1:10431-25161 GCA_004027955.1 Chaetophractus vellerosus
AAAGAAAATGAACACAGCAAGAACAAGCAGAAGGGGGGGATGTATTAAAAAAAACCAACCTATATACACCAATAATATGTTAGGAGAAATAAAGGAAATATAACTAGATCTAACCAATAATTTCTCTGAACATGTCATGAAAAATAAAACTGCCTTGGTCAAAACTAATTTTTTTCTATCTATTGACTTTTAATATGTAAGTGTATTCCTTTAACATCCCTTGATGTTCCTAATTTGTTCTCTGTGTCCTTTCCCCTATCCTATTTTATATCTAAGCAGGGGGAGAAGGATTTCTATCCTGAACATCTGTTGTCTGGTTGTGACATAATCTCATAAATATTCCCTCACTTCCCAGTAGAAGCAGTCCTACCAAAAATGTGGCCCATTACTGAGTTCAAACCTCTGAAATGTGATTTCAAACAACCTTCTAATCACTTGCACACATGAGGTTTAGGAAACCTCTCCCCTCTGTCTGGAATCCTCCTTTTCCTGTGTCCAAAAGCTATAAAAGTATTTGATATATGGATTATCTCTTCAGAGCCAAGCCCATAGACCCTATCATTAAAAACACATTTTGAATTTGTATGTGATTTTCAAACACTTAACTTCCCGGTAAGTAAACGTCATTGCATTGAAAAAACACAAGAAATAGAAGCCAACAGATGAACAGATAAAGAGATGAGGTATATTATGCTGAGAAAATATTTATTTTTTAATGTTAGACCCAATTAATTTTTGAAATGTTTTGTATAAAGCTACTGAGGAACAAAAGGAGATGCTGACAATGACCTGAAACCAGCAGCATTTCTGCCTCTCCATTTTATTAAAGCACCTTGGCTATTAAGTACAGAGAAGTTTTCTCCCATAGAACTCCACATATTCCTCTTAAATTATTCTTTTGAGCTCATATTGAAAGGCAAGTTTTCTAACACAACCATCATAACATCTATATTGTTTGCATAAAGGTATAAATTGGTACAAACTTTTGGAGAAGGGACTAAGAAAACGCTCCTATGGAGATTTCTGAATTAATGTCGTAATCAAGAACTACAAATCTCGCATTTTTAATGTGGACTTGGAATGTTGCTGGTTGGTTTACAAGGGTTATCCAGTGATATGTTGGTAAACTCATTGGGAAGGAGAATGAATGCTCTAATTTGCAGCATTTGACAATTTCCATGGTGTAAATATTCCCTCCACGGTGGATTTTAAGCTACCAAGGTTTTAATAACCAGCTCACAAGATTCCCAAATGTGCTCCAGCACATCCTTACACTCTATCCTCAAAACAGGACTTTACAGTAGCAATTATCATCCCCTTTCACAGATGTTTAAACTGAGACAGAAATTGGTGAAAGACTTTGGCCAAGGTCACACTGGTAGTTGAGGTTGGAGGGTATGGTTTTTTCCTGGCTTTATGCTTTTGCATATATATTTTATTTTTAATCTTCTTCAGAGAAAAATGCAAATTAGCAACCAAAGAATAAACTAAATCAGAAAGAAGGCAACTCAAAGCCAAACTTCCCTCTGGTGTGCTATTTGCCTAGAAAAACCTGCCACGGTAATGGATTCCAATGGAGTGTATAACTTAGCAGTTTTAAAAAATAATAATACTCTAGCCTGAAAACAGAACTGAACAAAGCTTTAGTACATGCATAACATCTTTTTCTGAGATTTTTTAAAAATATATTATGTTTAATAGTTGCAAAATAAAAGTTAATCAAGGGTCTAATGTTACTAAGTCCATTATGTGGTGATATTTGGTAAGGAAAAAGAGAATAACTTCTCATATAATTATTATTCATCATTTAGTAACAAATATCACGCTACAATATTAGAAATGTTTCTGTAAAGGAGTAAAAATAACAACTTGTGGAAGTCAGCAAAACAGGCCAGAGAAAAGGCAATTTAGAAAGAACCACATCAATGATTTTTCCTTAGGAATTATAAGCGTTATCTCTTCAAGGAAGTAAAGAGAAATTAAGCTATTTCAAAAGTCATCTAATGTAGTAGAAAGAAAAACACTGAGTGTGTAAGTCATCCAACACTGAAACCTGACTTTGAATCCTAATATTTCTACCAATTATCTGTACATTCAGAAATAAGTTGCTTAGTGTTTTTCTGAGCAAAAAGAGAAAGGAATTCTTGTCCAAATGCAAGTGATAAGATGATAACAATAGCTAGCATTTTTTGTGTGTGTGCATTTTGAGTGTGCCAAGCTCTGGGCTAAGTAATTCACACGCCCCACTTCATGTAATTCTTTTAACAACTCAATGTGGGAGCTACTACCACTATCTCATTTTGCTGATGGGTATCTGCTCTGCTTAAAACACAGTTACTAACTGGCAAAAGTAGGACGCAGAGCCAGGGCGCTTCTGTCTTCCAAACCACCTTATTCGTCATTTTTCACTTTGTACACAACTGCGGTAATGTCATTTCCTCCAAAAGGCTATGGGTTTCTTGAGATCAGTAACTGTGCCATGTTCCATCTATATCTCTAAGGTATAGCACCAAACTAAATGCACGAATAAATAGATGAATGAAATGTGTTATTGATGATGGGTGAGCATCATCAATACTGTATTGTGAATATTATCACAAATGCCGAATCTCAAATATGTGTGTACTTTGTAAAATGCTTTTTAAGTTCTGAAGAAATGGTTTGGGGCAGTCCTTGGTAAGGTAATTAATAACATTTACTACTCAAATTGAAATACGGTAATGTATTTATAAGGGTTGATTAGAAACCATTTTTCTATTTACTTCAGAAAACTTTTTTTATACAAATCTTCCTTTTTCCAAATTCCAAAAGTTTAAAACTTTGACTATTTTCTGTCTCTAATTACTTATCTACAGATATTTACCATGATGAGAAATTACATGGGCATTTGATAGAGACAAAATACGGTTTATAGCTCACCAAATCAGCACTGATAGACAAAAAGAGTAGAACTTAATGGAATTTTGCTCAGTTTCATTTCCTTTTTGATTTTTTTTCACTATTTCTAGAATTGGGCTTTATTCATTTGGGGCTAATGAGACCAACATTGCTAGAATGATCTCTATTTAGAACGGTTAATATTTCTATTCCACTGTTGCATCCCACATATATGAAACCTTATGCTTCAAATCATAAGGGAGACAAGTACAATTTCATTATCTTATAAAAACAAAAACAAAAGCTAGCAAACAACACATGTCCTCCTAGAATGGATTAAAATGGCAAGCTTCTTTGTAATGGGGCAAAAAAATACAGTTTCTCTCATCATAAATTGTTCTAAGTATTTTAAAAATCTATTTTTTTCTAAATTGTAAGAACTTCCTTTGCTTCCCAGTTACTTTTCCATCATAATTTCTGCTTTATTCTACTCCTTACTCTTCATATTATATGCTTTCATATACATTCCCTTTTTCCTACTATTCACTCCATTAAACTCTAGATAGGAATAGTACTTCACTTTTCTCTCCAGTAGTTGGCATATACTAGAGAAGTTTAATAAAATTTGTTGTTAAATACTAATTTTTTTCTCTGTGCAACTCTTCATTGTATTTCCTTGCTTTGGAAGAAGATGGAGAGAGTAATGGAGAAAAAAAGAGAGAATATGTATTCCTCTTCTCCATTCATAAACATTATCTATTTGTTTTAACATTAATCTGACAACTGTCAACCATAGAACTATCAGTTAGGTCAAATAGCTTCTCTTTAAGAAATATTTTGAAAAGGATATTTTTCTTCCCTCAAAAACTAAGAAACATAATTTACATACTGGGTCTGTGTGAATGCTAACCCATAAAATTCCTGTGACTTATAGAACAAGCAACCAGTTTGAGATTATTTATGAATTCCAAAAAGAGAGATTATCTTTGTAAACTGGTCTATTCCTCTGGGTGTGATACCCTTTGATTGTATTTGATTCAGTTGAGATGCCTTTGATTAAATTATGTTAAGATTAGGGCTTTGATTTGACCACTTCAGTAGAGTATAACTCAGTTTGAGTCCCCACCCAATTCGTGGGCTATATAAATGGACAGACAAACAAGGAGACACACAGAAGTAGATACACAGAGGAAGAGAGACAGCTCCATAGACACAGCAGAGGCCCCAGGAAGGGAGATCAGCCATTCACCTGATAGTTTACAGCTGACCTTGTGAAGAGAACAGAGCAGCTGAGCCTGTGAAGAAATGGGTCCCAGGAAGAGAGAACAAGCAACCTATAAAATCTTCCTTCCAACATTTAGTCCAATTTGTGTTTTCATCAGCCACATTAACACAAAAGTAGTTAACAAGCATAGTTTCTCAAACTTCTTATACTTCACCTTAAAGATGGACTATATATCAATGATTTTTTATCTTTCTTTGATAAGTTAGATCCTGAGCACTGTCAATATAAAACTCCACCACAGTTGACACACCTAGAGTGTTGGTCTTGGCAGAACAAATCATGAGATTCTATTATAGTCCATTACATTAATAGTCTGGGTACTCCCAGAGAAAGAATCTTATGTTTAGGCATCTCCAACCCAAGAAAAACATGAATACAATTTCATATGTTATGTGCAACCCCAGTTAGCTAGATTAAGAATTCTGAACTCTGGCTTCCCCTAGGACTCACTCCTAAAAGATTTGAAGCAAAATCAAAGATTACAAGGAGGGGAAGAAATTGCAGCCAACATGTTTTTGTGTAATCATTTGACTCTGTCAGCACAGTAAATAAAGAAAGTGAGATGGAGAACAATTGGGGTATTTTACCAGCCTTTTAGAGCTTAAACTACTAGGGGGTAACTGCTCTGGGAAAGAATTCAAAGGCAGCAGAAAGTCTTCAATAAGGGTTCAGTCTCTTTTACTCTGCCAGTTAAAATGACCATCCGGCAGGCCAGGCTTCTGGGGGGCTCCAGAGAAGAAAGAAGTCTCACTTATGCCAAGGGTCTCCGGGTTTGGGTGTGGCCAGCACCCCAAGCATTAAAATGGTAATCTGAGAAAGCTGCAAAAGAATGGATTCCCTACTTGGCAGCTTTGTAAAGGATCATAAAATGTTGCAAGTGAAAATTCCTGGCTGGTTAGCTGGCTGATTGTTTCCTTTCCAGACTCTCCTGTAAGATACTATTCACCAGACTAGAAAGGACTTAAACCTGTAGAATGACCTGATAACAGTGGACCAAGAAGTGACCCCCACAAAGGACCCAGCAGAACACAATTCTGGAAGAAGTCAGTTTCACAAGAAGAGTGTCTATCAGCAGGAGGCAGTAGAGTAGAATTCATTTAGGCATCTCTGATTAAAATTGCTTATAATAATGGAAACTCAAGAAGCAATGAAAAATTTGACATAAGTACAGGGGAGCAATGGTGCATAAATAAATAACTGGTTCGCTTGCTCCAATCAATCCATCCATCGGTGCATCAAGTAGCACTTTTGTCTGCCGTCTATGTGTAGCACTGAGGGAAGACAGTTTTAAAATAGCTACTTTAAGAAAAGCTATTACCAATAGTGTACTCTATAAAATAGTATTTAGTGAGTAAGTGAACAAGATATTTTGGAGTGTAAAGATCATTTCCATCAACACTCTTCAGGGAAAGCCTCATAAATAGAGCAGAATTTCAGCCAGTCTTGAGAAATGAACAGGACACAAAGAAGGAGGAAATGCATTAAGTATGTTCCAGGTGTGGAAATGGCATACAGATTACAGGAAAACAAGAAACACATAAGGCATACTTAGAATGTATGTGAGTATAGTGAGAATGAATATAACAATATATATGCCTAAGCCTTCTGTTTCTGTTCCTGTTCTAGTTCCCTTTTTTTGACTGCGACACCACTTAACCTTGGGTAAGTTACTTAACCTCTCCTAGTCTCAATTTTCTTAATTACAATATGGAAATAATGATTATACTACCTTATTGAGTTGTGGTGACAGAAAAATGAAAGTAAATATTAATAGACTTGAAAAAGAGGTTGGCCCATATTAAGCACTCAATATTATTTTTATTACCAGCTATTCTATGTCCTATTTCCTTCATCCTTTTATAGTTGAAGAGGTTCTACCAAACTCTGAGCTCCTTGGGAGCAGACTGTGTCTTATTTATTTTTGACTCTCTAGGCTTCTAGCACAGTTCCAGGTACATAGTTGGTACTCATAATTCTTAATGTTGAACTGGTCCCTGGAGCTATTTCCCTATCTCCACATTTGTGTATCGTTGAGTCTCCCAAGTTCATATGCCACATTCTCAGGCTTTCTTTCCCCAAACTGCTCTATGCCCTCCTTCTCTTGTTCTCAATCTATTTCTGTTATGGTCCATGCTGCCAGTTTCACCTATGGAATTTCAGAACAGGTAGAAATCAGTAATCTGTAATGAGCAATCCATTCATCTAGCTTCCAATGCCCGAGTCCTACATAACAAGCTCAAAGATGAACATCCCCCAAAAAACTTATAAAACATACCTAGTTTAAATGCCCTGCAGCTTTTCTCCCAAAACGTCTATTTCTACATTAAACAATTTGTTGCCTATAGAAAGGAAAATACCGTTATGCCTGCTTACATCCTGAAAAAGATCTATTAACAGCCACAAATTTTGGAGAGTTAAGGCTAAGTTAAAAGATCATTCCCTTCCCCAGCTACTTAACTTACTCAAAAAGATAGCCATGTAAGATTACTTTGCCTTTTCTGACTTTAAAAAGTTGCCTGCTTGCTACCTTTTTTTTATCTGAAGCCTGTAGGCAGATTCTAATTTGGCCCTGTAAAAAAAAATCTGTTTGGCCCTGGACTGAAGGAAGATGTTAATTTTCATGACTGTTTTAGAACGCATCAAAATTCAGTATGCATTTTTTTCAGGATTTCAAAGCAATATGCTTAAAACATGCAATTTAGAGCTAGAACATATAGAGCATTTAAAAATATTCAGGTTTTACTAAGACTCCATCCGGTCTATTATTGCAATACGTAAGATACAAGAAAAAATCTTTATCTGGTTGCAAATGAAAGTATTTAGCTTTGACACTAGAAATTTGGTATAGCTGAAAAGAAAGGGCTTATAAATTAAATATGCAACAAATATTTCTCAAAAAAATAATTTTAAAGAGAAATGATTTTTTGTCTTTAGTATTTGTCTGTATTGTATCTTAAATGACACTCTTCACTTAGTCAACAAATGAAACTTAAAAGGAGTGCGAATATGACTTATTCCACAGTGAAGATCTATTAAGAAGGCCACATTGAACATTTCTCAGGCTTCTTCTACAGTATTTGTGCTGCTCTTTCTTCAGTCAAGCAATGGTTATTCCTTCCTGAAACCTCCCAGACCAGTAGGTATGAAGTACTCTAAAAACGGTCTAGAATAAATGAATTTGTATTTTTCTACCTCATATGTACCAGAAGGCACTACTAATCTTAACAAATTTGTTGCTTTTGGGTTTACATTGTCCTGTCCTTTGAAAATGCCAGAAGTTGGAAGCTGAATGGAAGTCTGGCTACAGATGTTAAGTCATTTTTAGCTGAACCAAATTCATGTTGTTGAAATTCATTCAGTCACTCTGTTCCTCCCACCCAAACTCTACATATTTCTGTTATCAAATGATATCAAGAAAGGAATGTTGAATAGCCTCATACTCATGTAAAAACTTCAAAATGCAGTTTGAAAAATAAAAAGTGGGAGAGAAACGTGCTATTGTAACTTTCGGAGTCACTTTCTTAGCCGAAAATGAGATGCTGCCAGTTTTGGCCTCATTCAAAGGTAAGGGACATGAGCTCCATCTTAATGTTACTTCCAAAATAAAGCAACAATTTACAATTTTTTCAGAAGAAACTAGAATTCTATTATATTTTTTTATTTTTATTTTTTTCATGAAAGTCAGTCATTGCTGACGTACAATATTAGTTCCTGGAAATAGATGCTCTATGATTTTAAGTGCAAACCTTTCCTGAAGGTCTACTGTGTGCCTAGTTCTATGCTAAGGGCTTTGCATGTATCATTTCATTTCCTTTCACAATAGTCTATGAAGTTTATATGCTTAAACTGTCCATTTTAAGGAGACTGAGGGTCTGAGAGGTAAGTAAAGCATCACAGCTGGGAACTGAGCAAAGCTATGATTTGACACAGGCAGGCCGACCCTAGGTCCCTTGCTTTATTACCATACTATGTGGTCTCCCATCCATTCCATTAGTAGCAGAAATAGAAGAAATCTTCACTGGCTGAAACATCCAAAACCAAATCTGATGTGGCAAAATGTGCAGAGATAGGTAACAATCAAAGCAAAGTGTAAGGACACAGAGGCTTAGCAATAGCCAGCACATGGGAGTTTAGCTGACAGCTAAAATGTGGCACACCCAAACAGAGTCAGCCAAAGGAAATAGTTTAAGATATTTGAAAAACTAAAATCAAATGATGCCTTAAATCTGTGAACCCTGGGAAATATGGCAGCATACAGATCTATGTAGAGTACTACCAAAAGAAACAGAATAGCACCATGGAGACCTATGCAGAAGCCCTGGTTCCAGGGGGCACGGGCTTCAGGTTGCAGGATGTCAAACATCAAGTTGACTACCTTCAAAAGCTGGACACTGATCCTAAGGGCTCAAAATATTTTTGAAACTTTCTTTGAAACTGCTTTCAAAGTTCATGGTGGAAAATCATCATCCCTTGAGAGTGGATTCAATACTTGGAAACAACAAAAAGTCTTGTACCGATTCTAGTGGAAAATATTTAAGTGACCAAACTAAGTAACATCAGTAAACAAAAAACATGGAACGGCTATCAGATAGTGACACTGATTTCCTTAGGTGCCTACTTAACTGAGTATGAAGATAGGTCCCAGAATATTTTGAGCATCAGTTTTATTGTTGGAATAAACAAAAAAGCCTTCTTAAGTGACTGTTTCAAAGAAAATCACTTACTGGAATTCATAAGTTCTGCTATATTTATTTAAACATCCATTTCAATCTTTTATTGTCATATGCCATGTGTCCCTTTGGTCCCATTCTGAAGTAATTTGCCAAGTAGGTTTTTAAATAATCATTTGTTTGATTTAGTGTTCCTAAATCATGATGTGTGTTCTAATTTAATTTTAGATTGGTTTGATTTATACAGCAAATCATTAATGCCACATAGGCTTAGAATATTTAAAATACAATTTATATAAAGGTAAGACTAAAAAATAATATTGAAAATCATCTTAATTAAACAACCCCCCAGTATTATTGCCATATTCTGGACACTATTGTTCTATGACATATTTTAATTAAAAGATAGGCCCATTGGATAGACTGTTGAAATAGCTTAAATTCCTTTTGTATGTAACAGAAAAAGTAATTGCTACCATTGGGAATGTACCCTGGTCTGGGCACTGTAGATAGATCCTTTAAATATATTATTTCATTTAAGTCTCAGGACAACTCCATGAGGTAGGATGCTGCAAAGCTAAGCAGAATTGTTTCATTTAACTTTTTCTATAACATTTTTACAAACGACACTTTCTGATCAATGATGCTTTGGCTACGGAGCTGAGTACATGGAAATACTTATCCTTCTGTACTTTGAAATAGAGCTCTCTATTTACCAAGCATAAAGGTAAATGCCAGTTAAACTACTTTTAGTTCCATCTTTCTGATGTTCAAGTGCAGGAACAATTATCGCCATCAATATTTAATGGCCTAATCCTAAACAGACAGTGCCACAAGTTTAGGCAATAGTCCTGTTAACATGCTGTTAATTTTCAAGCATACAGGCAGAAATGGACTATACAGTTACTGAAAATGCACAGCAGTAGATTTCCCTAAGGTAAAATTCGCTCCGCATTCTCTGATCTACCTTCATTGATAATAAGGGAATTAGAACCATTTCGAGTTGTGTTCAGTGGGTTAAGCTTGTGCATTCTTTAAAATTCATGGAGAGAATGAAGCTTTCCCAGTTTTTTAACTATTTTTTTTTTTTAGTATCAATGTTTGCAGCTCTCTGATTCAAGTCAAATATCTTGTGACCCCACCTACTCACAATTTTGCTTTGGTTTGGGTTTTTTTCTGGTTTAATGCTTTACATAATCATTATTATGACACAAGAGTCACGACCCAGATACTTCAAACCTAGACTACTGGATATCAATTAGAAATCTTTCTGTAAGAAGTAAGCTATGAATGCCAATGTAACAAGAGTCAAAAGAAATGTTAACAGAATGTAAATAATTGCATAAAGTGAACTTCAATGAGCCTAAATAATTTCATTGAGAGGATCAGAGTGTGGACTGTTATGATTAATTATTTTCCCTTCCTCTTCTCTTAAAAAAGACTAGAGATCAACGAGTCAGTTGAGGAGGTGTAGGACGAGAACCCTTGTGTAAAACCATCCTTTGGGAGAAAACAGTTTGAGGAAGTGTAGGCAGAGAGATTATGTAAAGATTCAAAGAGCAAGATTAACAGCCAAAGAAACAAAAGGGCCTTCTTTA
The DNA here is from genome assembly GCA_004027955.1 of Chaetophractus vellerosus. Lineage (NCBI taxonomy): Eukaryota > Metazoa > Chordata > Mammalia > Cingulata > Chlamyphoridae > Chaetophractus > Chaetophractus vellerosus. The sequence continues at coordinate 20,862 of PVKH010003384.1, forward strand.
TCTGTTTATTCATAGGCTAAATACATTCCTGACAACTGTACTTGAGAATAAAGTCTGTTATTATCTTACTTATGACCTCAAGTTTGACCTTAAAATTTGTTTAACCTCCTCTAAGTCTGATACAATTGAGTTTTAAACCCAAATCAGTTATGATTTTCTAAAGAATAGAAAACTTCAGTAAGTTTCCCTCCTAAAATGGGATGTATACTTAAAATGATTTCAGAATACCTCCATAATGTTATTCTTCTTTTTTGTGCTTCATGAGTCTCCAGATTTTCAAGCATTAATGAAATATCTAAGGCCTTACCAGTGTTAAAGAACAGGACACAAATATATTTTTCCTAAGCATCAAGTTACTAAACATTAAATTAGTCAAAGTTGTCCAACTGGAATAGGAACAAGAAAGTTTGATTAGTTTAGAAATCTGGTTGACAGGGGCAAACATGGTAACAGATACTCTTCAGAGATTTGAGTGGAAGGGACATTGTGTCTTTATATAAGTCTCTAGTGCTTGTAAGGAAAAATGCAGAATGTCCTTGCAAGAATATTTCTTGTTCCTTTGCCAAATATAGTTCTTAAGTGCTATGTTTATATAACCATCTGCCATGTTTACATAGCAGAACTCAAAGGCAAAAATCTCCCATTTGTCAGAAGCATGGCTATGCCCATAAGCCTATCTATTATATAAATTATTTTGGAGTAGATTAGAATCTTTCTCCATAAATGTTCATTAACTTAAAAGCAGAGTCAGGCTAAAATGGAGAAACGGATGACTTTAAATCCCTTCTCCTGCTGCCCTCCCTCAGGAACCTAGTGACTACTCTATTGCCCTGGATGGATTTTTCATTCCAGATTTCACCCAGACAATGCTCCTGACCATTTCCTTTTCTACATTCATTCAACAAATATTTGTTGAGCACCTACCACATGTCAGACAGTGCGCCAATTGAGTCTTTGGTTTATATCAGTGAACCAAAGATCCTTGGACTTTTTACATTCTAAGAAGAAAATCAGACAATAAATGATAAATAGAATAAATAAGAAAATTATATGGGAAGTCAGAAGATGATATGGCTGTAGGAAGAAGAAAAGTAAAGCATGGTAAGGAGGATGACTACTGTGGGGAGCAGGTGTACAGAAAGTAGGTTATACTTTGAAAGAGTGTTAGGGTAGGTCTCAGAAAAGGCAGCTTTTGAGTAAAGAGCCAAGCAGAAGCAGAAAGAAAAGTTCCAATGAGAAGAGGGCCAGTGCAAAGGCCGTAAGGTGGGAGTGTGTTTAGTGAGTCTGAGGAACCATGAGGAGATCGGTGTGGCTGAAATGCAGTTAACAAGGAGGGGAATAGAAGATAGGAGACAAGAAACGGGCTGAGGAAGGAATGGGGATCCTGGCAGGCCACTGTGAAGAGTTTAGCTTTTAAGCTATCTTGTATCCTAGTCCACAAAATTCTGTGCTTTGGCTAAAAGCTGACCAGCTTGATGGTGTATTTATGTAGTCACTCATATAATCCTCTTTCATTCGTTTATCCAACAGAATATGAAGGGCATAATACATGGATACAACCGTAAGCAAAAGCAGACAACCTCTGTCTTCAAGGGGTCTACGGTCTTGTGAGGGAGACAGACAGTAATCTGATAATCATGCAAGAGGTGCTGCAAAGACCATGAAGCAGAGGTGCATGGTGCCCTGAAAGTCCGGAATAGGAAATTTGACTCAGTGATGAAGGTCAAGGAACGCTGCCCTGAGAAAGCAGTGATTGAGTGCCAAGTGAACAGTCAATAGGCACTATCTAGACAAAGATAGAGAAAATATTTCAGACGAAGGGAACAGAAAGTGTAAAGGTTTTCAGGCAGGTGAGAGCAGAGTGATTGCAGGAGACTGAAAGAAAGCCAGAGTGGCTGAATTTCAGAGCAGAGTGAGGAGGAGTAGGACGGGTGAGTCTGGGGTCTGGAGAGCTGGGCAGGGAAGTGGGGATAGGGCGGGGGCACAGAGTCCACTTTAAAGCCAACATCTTTATCCAAGCCCATTGGGAAGCCAATGAAAGACTTTAAGTAAGGAAGTGACCCGACGAGATTTAAGTTTTAAAGAGCACTAATCCGTATTGAATATGTATTAATGAGTTTATGTATCTGCCTTCTAGATAATTTGTCTGCCTTTTAAAAGGCGCCTTCTAGATGTAGTCTTGAACCCAAGGGGTTCCTAGTGGGAAATGTAAATGTTGTAGCAAGCTGATAGAGAAAACAATTCGCATAGGAAGATTATTGAGCAACCCATCAAATAAATCAGGGAATGAAGTCCAATGCTATATATTAAGCCTGTAAGAAAATGGCTTTCATTCAGCTATTAAGATGTAAATGAAGAACAAAATATTGGTTTCGTGTGAATATTAAATCCCCCTTTTTTTTCCTTGGATAAGCATTTGAGACCTAGCAATGTTAAATGACTTTTCTAAGGTCACAGAGAAATTTCATAGCAGTTCACCCAGTTTAAATTGCCTTTAAAAAGAAAAATTGATAAATTAATTTAAGACCCATACTGAAAGGTCTAGACATCTTAATGACTCCTAACTGTTTTGTTTTCACTTCTTAAACATTATGGAACATTTTGTTCATCAACCTTAAAAATCCTGTGGTCCTCTGGGCACAATTCATAAAGCCCAGTCAAGAGTCTCTTCTGTGTTTTTATAATGAGTCTCTCAAGTTAACCCTCAGAGGGCAAGTTGCTGATGTGTACCTTTCCTCTCTGCCACTTTGAGCACTGCCTCCCCATTCCCAGCATTACCACTGCCACACACATTTAATTCAGTCAAAGCACATTTATTGAGCACCAACTATATAGCAGGCAGTACGATACCATCAAAAAACACAAAGACTATATTTTTAAAAATTAATTCCTTTCTCCAAAAATTCAGTGTAGTGGGTACAACTGGCAAGTAAACGAATGGTTAAAAATACTGCTAGAGCTTCTCTTTAGAGCTGGACAAAGATGCTGTGGAGCAAGATCCACATCACACCTACCTATGCCATAGAAGAAGCTTTCACAGAAATGACGCAGGTGGCCAGTCCTAACTGACTTTTAAGAACTTGCCGGGAAACAGGGGAGGAGGGGGCATTTTAGGCAGAGAGAATATCCTGTACAAACAGGCATGGCAACAGCATGGGGCATGCGCAGGGAAATGAGGCATGATTAGGAAAGTAAGGAGGGCACAGATCCCAGAGGGGATCTTATGTTGTCCTAAGGATTTGGGATTTTCTCCCAAGGGCAACAAAGGAACACTGAAAAAGTTCTGAAACAGGTATAAGGTAAGAGACAAAGTATCTGATAAGATGTGCCTTTCTGATACAATTCGTAAATATCAGTGTATTCTTAGTTATTAGATGCTTTAAATATTTTTGGGAATATTGATATTATGGAGCTCAACTACATTGACATTCATCCTGAGTTGTCATTGTCTTAAATTCCTAAAACCACTACGATGTTATTACATGCTGGTTCATTCTAGACCACATAAAATATTCTCCACACAAATAACTTAAATTTAGGACTGAAGATTGCATTATTTCTTCAAAGTATCAAATGGTACCCAGGTAACCTGAAAGAGTTAAATGTCCAGTTCCCTGGCAGGGAAGAATTTGATAACCATAAAAAAAGGATGTCAATAAGACAAAATATCATGATGTAACTATTTAGGGCATGTTGGCAAACAGTCCATATGGTTAGAGTTTTTAAAAAGTGATAAAATTTAAATAAGTAAAGAAAATAGAGATGCCATGATTAACAATAGTAAGCCCTAAACAAAATAGCATTGCACATGTAGACACCTCCTAACTCAAGAGAATCAGAAATCAAAAACTTGATGCTTAGAAAAGATTTGACAGATGGAGAGAGCTAATCTTTGAGATATAAGGATCCTCAAATAACTGTAAATGCAGTAGGTAAAATAGCAGTGATATATATTGAAGCATTAAGAGAATGACACTTTATATAAGTATTTTGAGATATTGTAAAATTATGAAAGAATATATATTGAATATTTCAAAATTCTCAATTTTTATTTGATTCTCAAACGTGTGTGCAAATATATTAGGATTGAACTATCATACTACAATATACTTCTGATTTGCAAGCGATTTGATGACTCCAAGAGATTTGGTATGGACTGTGTAATTTTCTTTGATTTATTCTTAGTCTAAAGCAGCATAGTCATGCCAACGAACAAATACACACACATTTATGTCTTTAAATGACATTTAAGAATTAGTTAAGGGCCCGGCTAGATAGCTCAGTGGATAAAGAGCGCGCT